>PVLC010001085.1:109902-158927 GCA_004027655.1 Graphiurus murinus | reverse complement strand
AAAAAAAAAAAAAAAAAAAAAAAAAAAAAAAAAAAAGGATAATTTAGCTATGTGTGGTAGCATGCCTGTAATCCCAGCACTTGGGAGGCTGAGACAGGATTTCAGGTTCAAGACAAGTCTCAGCAACTTAGCAAGACTCTCAGCAACCTAGTAAACCCCTGTTTCAAAATTTAAAAAGGGCTGGGGGCACAGCTTAGAGGTAGAATGCTTCTGGGTTCAATCCCTAGTACCACAAAAACAAAAAACAAATAGGAAAATTTCAGATAATAATAAATGCTATGAAGATGGGGAGGACACCAGGGAAGGCCACTTTGTAGTACTGAATTTGAACTAAGACCTGAAGAATAAACCAGCTACATGAAGATCAGCGAAAGCAACTTTTACTCAAATATACTTAAGCACTATTTCTCTGGGCACTGTTTTAAGGTGCTGTTCTATACAGCTGTGAACAGTATAGTCCAGATTTGTGCTCTAATGAAACTGGCATTTATTTCATTGTGTGAGTGTGGAGGTCAAGAATGGAAACAAAATAAAATAAGGTGCTTTAAGAATAAAGGACTTATCAGGGCTAATTTGATTGATTGGACAGGGAAATTTTCTCTGAGGCAGTGATATTTAAGCTAATAATTGAATTTAAAATAAGTCACTCAAGTTAGGCTCTGAGGGAGGGAAAAGTGAGGCATAAGGTAAAAAAGTCCCAGAAGGAGCACAGTGTCATAGTGTATTAAAAAGAAAAAAAAAAAAAAGCCAGTTTTTCTGGAACACAGAAAGATGTATTGTATAATAGGTGAGGGTACAGGGCATATAAGGTTTTATAAGTTAGCAGAGAGTTGGCATTGTAGGTTAAGTACAATGAAAAGCCATTAGGGGTTTATAAAGAAAGATTTGATATGCCTAAAAAGTCATGGGGGAGAGATATATACTAAAATATTATGTTAAGATATTAAGAGTAAAATGGTGTGAGTGGAGGCAGGGAGATCAGTTATGAGGCCTTCCCAGGAAGAGATGATGTGACTTGGCTCATATATGTACTAATGGTGATGTATGAACACATTCACGATATAGTTGAAATATAAATATTTGGATGGGTATATAGAAAATAAATCAAGGCCTAAACAATCAAGAAATAAATCAAGGTCCTAAACAACCAGGTGGTGCATTTACTGTGATGAGCAAAACAGGGAAGAATCAAAGAGCTCTGCTTGTAACTGTAATAGTTTTTATTCGTTACGTGCCACGTGCCACTGTGCTAGACAAATTCAGATTTTTATTCTCATTAAAAATTCACAGAACTGTCAGTAAGTGCTTGACCCTTAGTTTTGTTAATAAAGAAACACGCCCGGATTGGGGGAATGGGGAGGATCTCACCACTGTGAAGCGCTGGAAGCCGAATCTGAATTTAAGTCTTTCTGTCTCCACGGTCGCTTTCCTGTAAGATGAGACCTCTTTTCTACAAAACCGAGACAATTGCTTATGGGGTTGTCAGAATGTCGTAAAGTAAGATCTCCTAAGCAATGCGTCCCTAGTACTGCAGGCTTGGAATCACTGTCTCCGCCCGTTCAGCTTTCCTCCCTCTGCGCGCAGTTCCCGCGCGTAGCGCAAGGTGAAATTTCGAGACTTCTAACTCAGCTAAAGCCTCCCTCCCGCAATTGGTCGGTGATGGTGGGGAAGCCTGATGATTGGTGGAATTCCGAAGAGGCGAGGCACTGCGTGCCTCTGGGGTGCGCGCACTTGGCACCCGCCCCTACTTTCTACGTAATTTTCTTCGACTCGCGGTGCCGGGTCTGAGTGTCTTCCGGCGGCGGCGCGATTCTCTGACGTTGCCCCTTTTAATTGGCCAGGAGCTGCGGCTGCAGTTCCGAAGCCTAACTGGCTGCCCTCACCGCCTCGGAGGTGAAGTGTACTGCGCTGATTGGCTCCGAGGTGCCGACCGCGTGTGATGTCCCGAGCAACGATTGGCCCTTACTCGTGGGGGCTTCTCTCACAGGGACTCAGGACTCCCGGGAAGTGGACTGGCAAAGGAGGGGCAAGCCAGCTGTCTGCGGACCTAGTAGGAACCCCCCCACGGCGTGAAGCGGCCTCCCTGGGTCAGGAGGGCCAGCGAGCCGACGCGGCGGCGGAGGCTGTGAGGGAGTGCGAGGGTCGGGGGCGGCACAGAGGAGCCATGGCCCCGCAGAACCTGGGCACCTTCTGCCTGTTGCTGCTGTACCTTATTGGGGCCGTGATCGCCGGGTGAGGAAGAAGCACCCACGGGCACGGGGCTTGAGAGTCAGCCTTTGCTGGGGAGGAGCAGGGTGGGCATTGAGGAGGGAGTGGGGGAAGCGGCATAGCCAAGCTGAAGGGGTGGAGAGGTACACCTCCGAGGGCGGAAGGAATAATAGTGGGGGGCAGGCTAGTGGGGTGCGAGAACAGCCTAGGGTGATACCACGTGAGGAGACCTTATATCCAGAGGCCGGTAGACCTAGGTTTGCCCAGGAGAGAGGGAGTTGGATGTAGTGCCAAGCAAAACAATTGGAGAGAGTTTCAGGGGGAAGAAAGTGATTGTGAGTCAAAGCAGTGTCACCCAGAACTGAGGATGGAATGGGGCTTCTGACTGTAATGAAGATAGAGGCAGTGCCAGGCCCAGGTTGAGGCAGTGGACACAACTTTGGTCAAGGAGGTGGGTTTCTGTTCCCTGCTGAGCTGGAGAAGAGGACAGTGTAAATGTCTGCCCTGCGACAAACCACTGAGGGACTGACATTAAAGTGGGTGGATTATGATGCCAGGCCAAGTGAGGAGAGCAAGTAGGGAAGCCACACTGGGACTGAAGGTAATTAAACTGAAGGAATAAAAAAGCCCCTTCGAGAGCCTATTGAGCCTAAGCTGTCATCATGCCTCTCTGCCTCTCTCCATGGTACCTTCCTGAGAAACTAAATGGTATGAGTGGAAAGAGCAGTTCACCAACAGGTAGTAAATTGGGTACCTCCACTCCTTACCGTCTAACCATGAAAGAATCTTAGAAATTCTCATCTGTAACATGAGGATAATATTGTGCCACTCTTTCACAGGGAATAAGAACAGATGGACTCTTGAGGATCCTTCCATAGAACTCATGATCCTATAATACTAGTAACCCATGATATGGTATGCCAGGCTCATATAATAGAATGCAAGAAATGTAGGTCTCAGCTTCTGACAAATTACAGGTTGTTCTGAATGGGGAGGGTGCTACCTAGCATAGCTTTAAAATTTAAGTATTTGTTCTCTTAAAAGTTTTTACCCTTTACATATATGCTTACACTTAGTTGTCATTTTCTCTTGTGAAACATATTTCTAGAGTTAACTTCTCGTTAATACTTTTAGTTCTTTTTAGTATAGTTTTATTAGTAATGTTTACACTTAAAGCCACAAGTACCCTGAGGTGTTTATATAAACTGATATAAATATTTTAGTGACATAAATATGTTTAGTATTACAGCTGTGAACCTAAGGAATTCATAAAGGAGTCTCTAAGGGAATGTATTGTTGATGTTGACCTATGCCAGCCATCTTTTCCCTGCATTTTTCTGAGCTCTTGCCATTTTTATCTGAAGCATATTTTTTTTTCAATATTGAGGATTGAACCCAGGGGCATTTTACCTCTGAGCTACACCCCAAGTCATATTTTTTATTCTTTTATTTTGAAAAGGGTCTCAGTAAGTTGTGGAGGGCCTCGCTAAGCTGAGGCTGGCTGTGAACCTTAGATTCTCTGGTCTCAGCCTCCCAAGTACTGGGATTATAAGCATTTGCCACCAAGCCCGACAAAGTGTATTCTTAAGTAAGTCTCACTCTTTATACAGTTAGCCCCTTCATTATTATTTAGTTACCATCTCAAGAGATGTCAAGATTTTACAGGTGTTGGGGGTGGAGAGGAAAGCCCCTATTTTATTCTCATGGAATTCCTTGTGGATGATAATTTTTTTGAAACTTACACATTAAAAAATTAGATGATTTTTTTCTAATGTGTCATTAAGAACATATGAAATAACTTTTAAAATATTCTGTCATATATCACCAGGGTCTTGGTACTCCAATGCATTTTCCCCTGATACATTTTTGAATTACCACTGCTAAGTGAGTCTGTATTGTAAATGACTTTTCTTTGTTGAGAGAGTGTATTTTCAGAACAAATTCTGATGGCTAAAATTACTCTGGGAAAAGGAATAGATTTTTTGTGAGTATTATTATATTCATTTCATTTGATGAGTTGTTGACTTCTTCAATGGACTGGGTATGACGCCTGTCCTGAAAGTTTACTATAATCTTTCTCTTCCCGTTACTACTTCTTACAGAAATCCCCTTTATAAATAATCGAATTTCAGCATCAACTCTGGCAAGGATATCCACTGGCCATCTTATCTCCCATTTCATGCCATATGTATATTTATAGTTCCTGAGACACACAGCCTCTTGCATGTGGGCTTTAGAAACTGTCTATAATAAAGACTTGATCTGGACAAACTAGTATAACTGCTGAAAATGAATGCAAGATTGCCTTACAATCCATACATACAGATGGGCATTATTCTGTATTCTGAAGACAGAATAACACCTATCTGGATGGGCTTTAGCTTAATCTTTATTTTACCCTCTGAAGTTAACTTCAGTTACTTTCTCTTTAACATTCCAAAAGTGTTACTGTTGAAGTATTTATGTGACATAATCTTTTCAAATAAAGAAATCCATTCTTTGAGGTTGTTGTTTGACCTCTGAAAAGAGTCAGAAGTTGTCTGGAATCAGCAAAGGTAAAAGGAGGAGAGTGAATTGGATTGTATGTTTATTGCACAGAAATAACATGTGACCATAAGAAAATGGTTTCTTGATTGAAGGTACTTTGAAAGAAGAGTGCCACAGATGTTTTAAACAATCTAGCATTGAGCCGGGCGTGGTGGCGCACGCCTGTAATCCCAGCATTCGGGAGGCTGAGACCGGAGGATCCGGGTTCGCGGCCAGCCTCAGCTACCTAGTGAGGCACTCCGCAACTTAGTGAGACTCGGTTTCAAAATAAAGAATAAAAAAAAAAAATAGGGCTGGGGGTATAGCTCGGAGGTAGAATGCCTCTGAGTTCAATCCCCAGTACCGCAAAAAAAAAATAAAATAAAATAAACAATCTAGCATTGCCCCCAAAGCACATTATCTAATTGTGATTACTTCATTTCAAATTCTGGTGTGTTTTCCTTTATAGTCAGTCATGTGTGAGTGTGTGTGTGTGTATGTGACATACACATCCATTTTTCTTTGCTTAAACACAGACCTAAATGTAATGGGGAAAAACTCTTTCACTTTAAAAAGTGTAATGTATAACTCTTTTTAATGAATTATTCTCTCCCTCTTTCCCAGGAGAGACTTCTATAAGATCTTAGGGGTACCTCGAAGTGCCTCTATAAAAGATATTAAAAAGGCCTACAGGAAACTAGCCCTGCAGCTTCATCCTGACCGGAACCCTGATGATCCACAAGCCCAGGAGAAATTCCAGGATCTGGGTGCTGCTTATGAGGTGAGTCAAGAAAAAGGATAAAGTATGAACACAACCTATGGATATAGAAAAGACCATATAACACAGAAAAACTCTTCTTCAGGTCACTTCTATTCAGAATCAGGTAGTAGATAAAAGTAATACTTGATGCTTTATTTTACTAGATATTACATTCATGTTAGTAGATGCCATTTTCAGCCCTTTTCATATTTTTGTTAATAAGGGGAGTAGCATTGAAAAAGAATGAATAAAAGTAAGATAGATTAATAGTAGATTAACTGATTGACTTATCAATCTATCAGTTTTATAGATACAATTAAAACCTAAATGAGGGTTTCAAACCTATATGCCCATATGGACGAGACAAATAACAACAGGCAAGAGTATAAAATAAATGGATATTGTGGAGTAAAATAAATGAATATCCATGACAATGAATATCCTGCCTCCATCTTGGCAGTCAATAGGAATTGATGAAGACTGTGTCAAACTGAAGGCTTCTGGCAAGGTAGCTGATGTTACTGATCCCCAGCCAATTCTTGCCATATGCAAATGCAAATACTGTGTTACCAGATCTAAGAGAAGTTGGAAATCTAGATTTTTACATAAATACTCCCAATTGTAAAAGTTTGGGCAACTAATTAAATTAGATTTCTTTCTTATCCAGATCAAATAGTATACAGCTAAAGATTAAATTTATAGTCTATTAGCGGTCAAAACACTTGTATGTATAATTTTATTTAATCTTCACTAGGACAGCATGAAATACAGTAGAGTTAAGCATATTTTTATTCCTACTTTCTAAAAGTCACAGAAAAAATGAACTCCAAAAGTTGTGGAGGTAAATTCCTAAATTCAGATTTAAAATCCTGCATAGTGAAAAGGTTGGAAACAAATCTGAGAAAATATTTTAGTAGTACAAAGAACCTAAAAGGAAGAGATCCCAGGACCTCCTAAATTAGGGAAGATACTGAACTGAAATAGTGTCTTATTTCTAGGTGAACCATAGAGCTAATGGGGTCCCTTCTCTACACCTTCAGGGAGCCTACAGGACAAAAATTCTTAACCTGGAGTCCATAAGTAAACTTGAGAATATTGATGGCCCCTCTTAAATTATATGTAATATTGTGTTTCTTATTGATAATATGGATTCCATAGTTTGCATTGTATTTCCCATGAATAGTCCCACTGTTTGCTAGGAACTCTATATACAAAAATATTTTCTAGGGAAGCTGAATTTATAGTGCTCTGTAAAGAATCTACCGTATACTTTATCTATGACTTAGACTATATCATTTATGAAATTGCAGTCTATTCCCTAGACTGCAATTTTTGTATCAGACAAGCTTGATAACTTTTTGCTCTAGGTAAATGAGTGCTCACAAATCAGAATCCCAATACAGTGTGAAAAGTCTTGTGAATACAAATTTGTTTTCTCTACTGAACTGGGATTACTTCTGGCATTTTAATTTGGTGAGAATCTGCATGTTGGTTGGCCAGTCAACTAAGAACCATTGTTTTTTGTTTTTTTTTTCCTTTTACAACTTGAAAGAAACTGGATGTGGTAGCATTTGCCTATAGTTTCAACTACTTGGGAGGCTAAAGCAGGGAGATAGCTTGAACCTAGGGGTCAAGGACAGGCTGGGCAACATAGCAAGGTCCCATCACAAAAATAAATAAGTTTCTAAGACCAAGAAATAAAATTGCGTTCCTTACAAGGTGAGTGAAGAGGAAGTGAATAAGACTTTACAAGTAGTTTTATTGGGAAATTATTCCAGAAGCCTCTTATAGCTAAAAATAAACTTGCTTAAAACCAGTTTTTGTTTTGGGGTTTTGAAGTGGTATTTTCTTATAGAACCAAATGTTTGCTTAGACAAAATTAGAAAACTAGATTTGAAAGTGAAAATATTAGAAGTCCAGATTTTGTAATAATGATTTTTTTTTTACTTGTTTGTTTTTAAGGTTAACTCTGCCCATTTCTGCTTCCCTAAAGTACCTATTTTCTTTCTTTCTTATTTAAAAGAAAAAATCCCCCTCCCCCTTTGGCATGAAACCCAGGGACTCATGCATGCTAGACAAATGCTCTACTGCTGAACTATATCCCCAGCCATTTTTATTTGTTTTTATTTTGAGATAGGGTCTTGCTAAATTTTCCAGGCTAGCCTCGAACTTAAGATCTTCCTGCCTCAGCCTCCCAAGTAGCTGGGATTACAGGTGTGTATCACCATGCCCAGCCCAAAGTATCTTATTTTCTAAGGATATTTGTTAAAATGTCCCTTTTTCTCACCTGGTCTATCATAGTGTGGTTACTAATGAACTAGCTTCTCTGTCTTTGCTTTTAAGAATGCTCATTTGTTTAATACACTTACTGTGTATCCTTCTAAATATATCTTAAATATTAACATAAGCTACTTCACTTCATTCAGACTTTCATGCCAGTCAGGTCTTCCTTCCTTTTTTTTTTTTTTTTTTTTCCTTTGCTAGGTCAACAATCCCCATCTACTTCCAGTTTATCTTTTAACTAGGCCACCAAAATTATTGGTTTGAAATAACGTTCTCTTTTAATCTGTCATCTAAACAGTTTACATATCAAAGTGAGACTTTAAAGCTATTTAATTTTTAAAGGTAAATATGCACAAATACGTCAACTTGCTGTAAACAAAAGGTAAGCTTTTTGGGAGGGGGTACTGGAGGTTGACCCTAGCAGCACTCTACCTCTGAACTACACCCCTAACCTTGTTTTATTTTTATTTTGAATCAGGGTCTTGAAGAGTACAGATCCCTTTTTGTCTTTATATTCTTGGGTATCATACAGAGAGTGGGCTCAATGAGAAGACGTATAACCATGAGTGTACACATAGTTTTTTAAAACCACTAAAATTTCAAAAATTCTTTTCAAGCTGTGAAATTGACTTTAAGCAGTGATAGATGCACTAAATTAGGAGAGCCTTAAAAAGAGTTGGGGTCCACATGTTCAACACACACACACACCAGAATACACACACATTATGAAATTGGTAAGGGAATAGGATGATAGGTCCTCCAATGACATATATATTGTTATAGTTTTCATGTTTTGGTGTATATAGAAATCCATTTGTAGAAGGATGCTGTCTGCCAAATATATAACATCTTAAGCTCACATTATGGAGAATAACAAGTAACACTACTATATGAAAGCTGCTTAAAGTCATAGACATATCCTAATTTATAGTTTAGAGAGATAACACAGGCTAATAGCCTGTGTTAGTAGCATAAGCACTGGAGTTAAACTGCAGGAGAAGTAAACTTGAGCAATCTATCTCACCTCTTTCCTGGTACCTCCCCAACCTTCATGGCCACATTGCTCAAATATGAATTTTAAGTTACTAGGTGAGGTTTAATAACTTTTTTTTTTTTTTTTTTTTTTTGCAGTACTGGGGATTGAACTCGGGCATTCTACCTCCGAGCTACACCCCCAGCCCTATTTTTTTTTTTTTTTTATTCTTTATTTTGAGATAGAGTCTCACTAAGTTGCGGAGTGCCTCACTAGGTAGCTGAGGCTGGCGGTGAACTTGGATCCTCCAGGCTCAGCCTCCCAAATGCTGGGATTACAAGCATGCGCCACCACGCCCGGCTGAGGTTTAATAACTTTAAAAACATCAATTAGGCAATGTGGAATGGACGGTGCACCAAAAAAATTATTCTATTAGAAAAAACAACTTTCTAAATATGCCTTGATATCAAACCTAATGGAAACTACATTTTCCTGGAATCTTACATACAGTATCAGAGTGAAAAAACAACTATTAATATGAATGTACCTTAATTGACTATTACCAAGCTTGATCTTTTCCTTCACTGGCTTTTATTCTCAGGTTCTGTCAGATAGTGAAAAACGGAAACAGTATGACACATACGGTGAAGAAGGATTAAAAGATGGTCATCAGAGCTCCCATGGAGACATTTTTTCACAGTAAGTAATTTAAGTAATTTACCCATCTTCAAAGGATTAGTGTCTGAGAATGGATCATTTATTGACATAAAAAACCAAATTATTCCTGTAAGGAGAGAGACAGACAGAGACAGAGAAAAGGAGGAGAGAGAGAGAAAGAGGAAGAACTCCAGAGAGAGAGAAGGAATGAATATGAATTCCTACTTCTATACCCAGGGCTATCTCTCTTTCATCTTGTCAACAACAGAGGGATGGTTATGATAACTACAATTGGGGAAGGAATTAGGTAGAGGCCCTTTATCTCCTGCTGCACATGACTTTTTGGAAGTGCTAGAAGGCTGGAATACTGAACACTTCCCCTCCTCTCTGAACCTCTAATTGTTGACATTTGAATCTCTATATACTATAATGCCATCTTAATCTAGAGTTCAGGTCTGGAGGTATAAATAGGAGATCTTAGTGTAGAGTTCAGGTCTGGGGGTATAAATAAAAATGTTAGAATCTGCTTTTTTTTTATGGGGAAAGGGGTCATCTTTCTTCAAATTCTCAAAGGATTCTGTGAACCCTTCCCCTAAAGAAGTAAGAATCACTTGCATACAGTAGCTTCCCCCCCTAGTGTTTTGGGATGATGTCAGCCTTTAGGACTGTAAAGATGTATGAGTAAAATGGTTGGGATGTCTTCCTCTTCCCCAGGATTAATTTGGCTGTTTTAGTTTACCGGGAAAGTGTCTGTTCTCCTTAGCTGTTCAAAGTACTACCTAGGGATCTCAGAAAGAGAAAAACCTTTCCCCACCCCATCCTCTCTCCTGGATTTTAAAATTCAGAAATACATTCACCAGGATTGGTTGTTAGGAGATGGAGTTGTATAGCTGTCATCAACACTATGCTTCTTAATTACACTTCTTTTTTTTTTTGGTGGTGGTGGTACTGGGGATTGAACTCAGGGGCATTCTACCTCTGAGCTACACCCCCAGCCCTATTTTTTATTCTTTATTTTGAAACCGAATCTCACTAAGTTGCGGAGTGCCTCACTATGTAGCTGAGGCTGGCCGTGAACCCGAATCCTCCGGTCTCAGCCTCCCGAATGCTGGGATTACAAGCGTGTGCCACCACACCCGGCTCTAATTACACTTCTTAATTAGAAGTTAACATTAAGATTACTTAATGTGACCTGTACAAATATAGGTCATGTTTTTTTATTAATTTCCAAGTGATTCTTCTGTTACTTAAAAAAAAAATTAATTTTAGCCAGGCGTGGTGGCTCATGCCTGTAATCCCAGTACTTGGAAGGCTGAGACAGGAGGATCACAGATTGGGGGACAGCCTCAGCAAATTAGACCCTGTTCAAAATATAAGAGGGGTATAGCTCAGAGGTAGTATGCCCTTGGGGTCAGTCCCTAGTACCAAAAGAAAAAAAGTGTAAATATGCACCTAAGATTTTTTGTATGAAATAATAGTCTTTTTCATCAAGACTGAATTCTAAAAAGTGTGTAAAATAAACACTACATTTATTCAAAATTACCCTTAAAAATTCCTTAAACTAACCACTAAGTTCAGCATTACACAAGGTTATGTATACTATACCATTTCTCAATAAGTCCATCATATTTGGATTTTCCTTAGTATTGAAACAGATTGTTGTATTTTTTTTCTATTGTATTTATTTATTTATTTTTAAATTTATTTTTTCAGCATGGATTTTTTATACATTTCTTAAGTACAACAGGGTCAGATTGTTGTATTAATGGTTGAGTCCAACACTGACTTCATTGGCATACCATATATGTATGTGCTGTACTGTATGTATGGACCATATTGTATTAAAAAGTCAATTTTTTGTAGTAGGCAACAATATTAGTTGCAACATAGTTGATAAATAAAAGTATCTATGATATGTGACCCTAATCTTTTAAAAATGTCTTTCAGTTTTAACAATGTGTTGGTAGGAAGCAATATTTTATAAATGTGAAGAAAACTAAATAATTGTGAGACATAAACTCAGATTTCTTTTTCTGGTGATTTTTCACTTATCTGTAGCTTCTTTGGAGATTTCGGTTTTATGTTTGGAGGAACCCCTCGTCAGCAAGACAGAAATATTCCAAGAGGCAGTGATATTATTGTAGATCTAGAAGTCACTTTGGAAGAAGTATATGCAGGAAATTTTGTGGAAGTAAGTTCAAACAATACAGCTGTTCAGACTGACTCCCAGAACTTGTACTTCTGACTAAAAGTTAGAGATTTCATTGTATCACCTCTTTTAGAGGATGTGGAAGGAGGTGACAGATGCAGAAAATTGAATTAATCATAATCTTTGGTTCATGATACACTGTGGTTATCAGTTTCATAAACTATACTACCCAGCCCAAGAACGAAATAAAATAATATCATGAATTAATCTACTTACTTACTACTTCCTATTCCATCCCCCACCTCCCTTCAGAGATAACTGTTACCTGTATTTTGTCTTTATTGTTCCTTTATCATTCTTGTTTGTTTTATCACATGTATACAGATAACCTGAATAATGCATTACTTTTATTGTTTTTGAGTTTGTAAAAATTATATATCATTCATTTTCTTCTAGGACTTACTTTTTCCCACTTACTGTTATATTACTAGGATATATATATGTGTGTGTGTGTGTATATATATATATATCAAAAATTCTGCTTAATAAAATTTTATAGTGACCATAATTTATCAGTGGGCATTTAGAGTATTTTTCCAAATTTTTTTCAATTCTAAACAGTGCTTTTATGAACATTCTTATACATATTGTAGTACACACAAGCAAGAATATCTCTTTAGTGGATATACATAGGAGTAAAATTGCTGGGCAATATGAGCCAATGTTCATGTTTTACAAGATTATACCATATTGTTTTTGAAATTGATTGTGCCAACACTTTTGCTAACAATTTATGAGGCCATATAGATTTGCTCTCTTTCTAATACTTGGAATTACTAGACTTCTTAATTTTCGCCCATCAAATAGGTATACAATGTTATCTCATTATGGTCTTGATTTGTTTTCTTAATTACCAATTAGGGTAAGCATCTCTTCATGTTTATTGGACATATTTGTTTCCTGTTTTGTGAAGTGTCCATTCATGTCTTTGGCTCTTTCTTTTGCACTTTTCTTATTGATTTAAGAGTATTTCATTCTTACTACTAATTCTTTTTAGGCTATGTGTAATACAAATGTATCCTACCAATTTAAAACTTATCTTTTCATATATTTAAGATTTACTTCAAATAACAGAAGTATTAGTTTGAGGGTGGTCAAATCTCTTAGTCTTTAATGGTTAGTGTTTTTTCCTTATTTGAGAAATTCTCCAAAATGAGAAAGCTATTCTGTATTTTCTAGTTAAATTTTGAGATCCTTTAACATGAAGTTATTCATCTTTTTTTAAATTCTAGAATGGGCTTTGCAGCTAGATTGCCTATTTTCCAATTCTGGCTCTGCTGTATATTAATTTTGTGGCCTTGGTCATTCACTTAACCTTTTTATGCTGCTGTTGTCTTACCTATAAAATGAGGATAATAATGTGACCTACCTCATAAAGCTTTTGTGAGGATGAAATGAATATGCAAGTATGCAAAAGTGTTTAGAGCATTGCTTGGCAAATAGTAGTGCTGTGAAGTATTTAATTACTATTATTGTTGCTATAATTTATTCTGTTGACCTGGTCTTTTGTGTTGGTAGGCTAAAAGGTATTTTTCTCCAAGTATTTGTATCATTCTGTGGCATGGGAGATATTACCTTGGGATTAAGCAAAAACAGTAATACATTTCTTTATATATGTTAATTTCACATACTTAGAGGAATCAGATGTTTGATTGCAATCAACTACAAAGAGATGATCTGTGTCTCTTCCTACATGTTAAAGTATCTGAATGGAGATAGCACTGAAAAGGAGTTCAGGATCAAGTTGCCTGAAACAGGAGGCTTTTTCATTAATCATAAGTTTAGCTGGTAAACACCTAGCAGCTTTTGAATGTTGTGATTGTTCTTCAGGGGTTCTGCTTCACACAACTCAGCTTTCTTAAAAGATAGTAATCCAATGAACCATTTTAACTCAGTAGCATTTAGTTGTGTCTTACGAATGTTGATATTATACACCTTGTGGGTTTTTTTGTTCTTTTTTTCTTGCTTCCCTCTTCAACTTCAGATCTTGAGTCATATAAGTATGTGTTTGTTTCATTCCTGTCTGGGGACTGATTTGTACTCTTCTAAAGAGTTCTGTCAGCTTTAAATCTCCCTAAGGGGTAGCTTTCAGAGAAGGGGAAATTCCAAACCAGGCTTGTGTCCAGATCCCTAATCTGTTAAGGAAACTAAAGGCCATTTGTTTTTGCACTTCTTAGGTAGTTAGAAACAAACCTGTGGCAAGGCAGGCTCCTGGCAAACGGAAATGCAACTGTCGGCAAGAGATGCGGACCACACAGCTGGGTCCAGGGCGCTTCCAGATGACCCAGGAGGTGGTCTGCGATGAGTGCCCTAATGTGAAGTAAGTGCAGTCATCCCTATGGTTCTACCAAGAAATACCTGAATAATCTCATTTGTCTCATAAAATCCTAACCCATACTTAGTTCTCTCTTCCTCCTACAATACTGTTTCACCAAAGGATAGAGCAAAGAAATGTACATTAAAAATTTTTTCAAGCCGGGCGTGGTGGCGCACGCTTGTAATCCCAGCATTCGGTAGGCTGAGACTGGAGGATCCGGGTTCGCGGCCAGCCTCAGCTACCTAGTGAGACACTCCGCAACTTAGTGAAACCCGGTTTCAAAATAAAGAATAAAAAAATAGGGCTGGAAGTAGAGCTCGGAGGTAGAATGCCCCTGAGTTCAATCCCCGGTACCAGAAAAAAAAAAAAATTTTTTTTCCCTAGAATATTTTTTCTAAGTATCTCCTTTTATGTTTCTAATAAGCTGTGCCTTTTATTTTTTTAGTTGACTTAACAAATGTTGATATTTCATTTTCATCCTACTTAGACTGTTAGAGCAATCTTGTATGTTTATGTAATTTACAGTAGTTTTGCCCTGAATTTTGGCATGTAGAAGATATAAACAGATTATGGACAGCTTTGTGAAGTAGAGGCAGTCTTCTAAGAAAAAGTTTTGATAAAATGGATAAAATTTTAATTATCTGTTCTCATTTGTATTTTCTTTTTCCCAAGGTCTTATTTGTATTTTCTTTTTCCTTTGTCTCAGATTAGTGAATGAAGAACGAACGCTGGAAGTAGAAATAGAACCTGGAGTGAGAGATGGCATGGAATACCCCTTTATTGGAGAAGGTGAACTATTGATGTTTTTATCATTATAACTCTGTTCTCTGCTTATGAATACCTCTTACTCCTGCCTCACTCCATATCTTAATGACTACATAGTAAATAAATATATAATTTCTAATACTCTCCAGCCAATTTTAGGGTACAGAAAGCCTTTTATTACCAGTATGGTTAATCACTGAAGCATGAGTAATACTATTTTTCCTTTGAATATCATAGCTAATAGTTGCTGTTGTTGCCTAAATTATATAAAAATTTAGCCTATTCAGATCTTAATGGATTAATTTTAACTCAGCAATGTAACAAGATGTGTAACTCTAATTGGGGCATTGATAAGTTGCTCTCAGACTTCGCCTTTGGATTTTAATTTAAAATTCTAAAAGAAAAAAGACTTTAAGACTTCAAGTTCAGGAAATCAGTAAATTGTTCTTTGTGTAACAAAATGCATCAAGTTTTTCACTGCTGTGCTTGAAGCTCAGGTGATCCTCACTTATCACCTGAAACTTGATATGACTAGGCAGAGTCACTGCCCTCACAGAGAAACTTAACAGAGTCAGTGTTAAGGTAGTGTAGCGGTTTTAAAAATTCTCTCAACTGCCAAGTAGATGTTTGGTGTTCCACTTGTGTGACTTCCCATATTCTATAATCTACACTGACCAGGTGAACCTCATGTGGACGGGGAGCCTGGAGACTTACGATTCCGAATCAAAGTTGTCAAGTAAGTAATTGAATTTTAGAGGCTGTCTCTTTAGCTTCTGCTTTTTAGGTGTATCAGATTATAGAAATAATGCATCCAGACTTTTTCCTATTTCCTACCTGTGATTATTTATATCTCTTAAACAATATTGAAAATTTAGGGGTGGACCCTGAGATTGAGCCCCAGTTTTTATTTAGTTAGGACCTACAAATCAAAAGTTGTTGCAAGGAAAGAATTGATGAGAAAAGTAAAGAGCTCTAAAAGAGGGAAACTAGCCAGGCATAGTGGCTCACATCTGTAATCCCAGTACTTAGGAGGCTGAGACAGGAGATTGCGGGTTTCAGGCCAGCCTTTTTGGCAAATTAGTGAGACCTTCAGCAACTTAGCGAGACTTTGTTTCAAAATAAAAAGGCTGGAGGTGTAGCTCACAGAGAGAATGCTCCTGGGTTCAATCTCCAGTACAAAGATAAAGAAGAAAGAATGGAAGACTTTTCCATAGAGAACTCCTTCTATTAAATAATACACGGCTTCTCCATTTAGAGGTGCTGCTGAGATAGTCGTTTTGCTCAGGACTCAGGCTTTCTTGTTTATTATTTCTCTTTTGTTACCAGTTGGAAACCGGTGATACTTCTTCATCTAAGGATTCATTGAAATAAGATTCCCACTGGAGTATGAAGAAATGTTCCCCTCTGCCTATGACTTTTCCCTCATAGCACTTTTTACATTAAATGTTTGTTTTTTTTATTTTTGTTTTTATCATTTTCCTAAGAAACTGGAATACATGCTGTTCCCTAAATAAACTTGGTGTCTTCTTCTCAAGCCCTTTTGCCAAAAATCAATTTGCCTGTTCCCCTTTTTCTGCACTGGCCTTATCTGCATCTCTAAGCCATCTCAGGAACCTCCATGGACCCATTCCTGATGCCAGTCTCCCCAGGCCTGCTGCCATATGTTGTCTTTCTCTCTTTGCCATAACTTAACAACTGATAGTCTTCCTTATATATGTTGGCTTCTATTGTCTGGAGGCTCCTTAACAAGAGTTTAATAAGACTTGAATAACTTTGTCTCAATTAATGCTATACACAAAGGCATGTCTAATAAATTCTTATTGTTTTATAAAGAATGGTGTTCATCACTTTCCAAGATTTTTATAACAACTTTTTGAACTCAAAGTTAATTTATTTCTACCTTGTTCTATTTTTAGACACCGAATATTTGAAAGGAGAGGAGATGATTTGTACACAAATGTGACAATCTCACTAGTTGAGTCTCTGGTTGGCTTTGAGATGGATATTACTCACTTGGATGGCCACAAGGTAAACGAAGCAATCTTACTGCTTTTTAAAGTCTTAAAACCTTCATGTGGGTGCTTTTAGATTACTTCAGCCACTTGAATCATTTAGAACACAGTAGCTCTTTTCTGATTCTTGCTCTACCTTCTCTCTACCCTGAGACCTTTCAGCTGCTCAGAGTCGATTGTGCAGCCTTCCATGGACTTGTTCATATAGTTCCACTAGCAAAAACCCACTTTTTTTTTTTTTTTTTATGGTTTATGTGTTTGGTTTCTCTTTGTATTTTTAAGAACTTCATTTCTTTGGCTCTCATCCTAATGAGGTTTCCTTTGCTCACCCCTCATCTTTTTTTCTTTGTTGAGCTGTGGCATTAGCTTTGTGCTTCAGTGTTTACTAGAAGCTGTGTGATATATTTTGGGTGTGCCACTACTGCTCCAGCATATTCCCTTTTGCTTTCTAGGTACATATTTCCCGGGATAAGATCACCAGGCCAGGAGCCAAGGTATGGAAAAAAGGAGAAGGGCTCCCCAGCTTTGACAACAACAACATCAAGGGTTCTTTGATAATCACTTTTGATGTGGATTTTCCAAAAGAACAGTTAACAGAGGAAGCAAGAGAAGGTATGGTATACAATGTTTGAGTAAGTGAAAGAGTGTGTATTTATGTTATGTGTATGTGAGGGCAGAGTGGCAATAAAAGCAAAACCTTACAGTGAAGGGAGATATCAACAAGGATAAGAATGAACTGTTCTTTCTCTGTAAAGGCAATAATAAAAATCCTGCTGTTGCAGTGTTAAAAGGTTGTGTGAGCTGGGCTTTGAAACCTAAGGAGTAATGTGGAATGAACGGGGTGACCCAGCAAGTAATATGGAGTTATGGGAGTGGAGCAGAGTCATTTTAAATGAATGAGTAGGACCAAACTGTAAAAGAGACGATGAGCTGTACAATAAGAGGATTAGAGACTTAGCGGTGGATGTCTATGATGATTGGTTTAAAAAGAGGGCCCATTTTGGGGGGTTTTAAATAATAAGAGAAAAGTAGTAAAGAAACAAAAACTAAGACAAGAACAAAGAAGAAAAAACAGAAGATTTAGCTGGGAAATTTTTTTTCTCTGGATTATTTCTCATTTCCTAGGGTTTGCTGGGGTGTATGTGGTAATGTGGGCCTGAGAGAAAGACCAGGGATCATTTTGGACACACATGCACATGTGTGGAGATAGCCACATGTGATGAAGTTGGAGACTAGCAATTATTTGTTTAATTTAGATCCGTGGTTGTCATAAGGCCTTTTGTGAGCCTCCTCATGAAAAGTACTTTTTTAAAATTTATACTGGGACTTAAACCCAGGGGTACTCTACCTCTGAGCTACATCCCCAGCTCTATTTTGTTTTTTAATAGGGTCTCACTAAGCTACCATGTAGTGGTCTCAAACTGCGATCCTCCTGACTCAGCTTCCCAAGTACTAGGATTCCAGATGTTTGCTATCATTGCCACCATGCTCGTTAAACTCTAGGGAAGTCATATTTTTGTTAATGTAGACATGTTTGTTCTCTCTTTAGGTATCAAACAGCTACTGAAACAAGGATCAGTGCAGAAGGTATACAATGGACTGCAAGGATATTAAGAGTGAATAAAATTGGACTTGGTTGAAAACAAGTGAATCAGCGATATTTATTATCTGCAGGGGTCTTTTGTGTGTTTTTGTTTTTATTTTCAACATGCAAGTTTGGCTAATTTTTTTTTCCTAATGATTGTCATGACATGAATAAGAGGGCTTAAGAATTTGTTCATTTGCATTCAGACAAGAATGACCAGCAAAAGGTTAACTAATACCTCTCCCTTTGGGGATACAATGTCTGGTGCTGCCACCTGAGTTTCAAGAATTAAAGCTGCAAGAGGACTCCAGGAGCAAAAGAAATAATATAAAGGGTTGGAGATAATTGTTAGCTATTTCATTCAAAATGTCAACTGGAGAAGTCTGTTTTTAAATACATCTTGTTATTTTTTTCTTGACTCCTGTTTCTTTTCTCCTGTGAGCTAATTGGGTTATTCTGTCAAGCAAGATGGACACACAAGCATGCAATAGAATGATGAGATCTGGCTCCCATGCCTCATTAAACACATGTGGCATCTCCCAGCAAAGAGCTTGAAGACACAAACTTAGAGATTAGGGTACACAGAGATCTAATTGTCCTTGAGAAAGTGTATTTTCTCTCATTTGAGAACAATAAAAGCAGAAAGTACTTTTCACATATGTAATCTTGGTTGAACTCAGAAGGCTTTTGGTTTATTTTAGGAACTAGATTACCACTGTCTCTAGAAAATGAATAGTTGCAAATTACATTTGCTTCTTCTAATGGCACACAATTCAAATGATATGTGACATGAATACATTTAACTTTTGAACCTCCTTCACTTTTTCACATTACACAGTCACATCACATTCTACTTTCCATGTACTTTGGATCTCTTGCCTCTGCTAGTGAATATTTCAATGCTGTTGAACAATTGCAGCTATAATGTTGTGGAGCTGCTTCCCAACTCAGTATAGTACCACCGCATCCCTGCCTTGGCTGTTCAGCAACCAATGCTACTGTTTGAAACTGTCTTAGAATCAAATGAAACCATGTAAATACTATGCAAGTTGAGTGGGGTTTTTGTACATGTAAGACTCATTATTTAGCTGCCTGTAGTTGAACATTTCTTAGAAATGATCATCGTTTCCCCTAATACATCTTCATCCAGGAGAACACTTGGTCATATTTTACACTTGCTAATCTCTGTTTTTCCAAAATTCTGCAAGAGTCAGTCAAAACACTAAGCTAGTTACTATTCTTGGCTAGAACCCATAGAGGTAATGTTCTTGCTACAAAGAAGAATGCTAATGGGCTTTGTCGTTCCTTTTAATCCATGGTCTAGACTGCTGTGAGTTAGAGTTAAAAAAGAGTATTCTTTCATTGGACTCTGAGCTTCAGTTCACTTTAAGTAATTTAGAAAGATTTATATTGAAGCTCCATAGACTTTCCTGTAATGAACCATCATGACAGATGTGGTGGTGGAAAAAAATGGGCAGATTACAAAACCAGGCTCCAAAGCTCATGTTTTTTGCACTAGGGTACAATTGCCTTCCTAGAAGTTAGTGCTGTCCAAAGATGGAGCAGTGATCCCTACAGAACAAGCCCCTGCCAAGTAGTCTAAAGGAACCTATTTGAAGGAGTGCTGCAGTCCTTAGGCCTAGCCGGTTCTACAGTCACTGTAAATACCTTCAAGGCAGATGCTTTTGTGTAAACTTGTTCTCCTTTAATTAAAAAATATTTTGAGTACCTACTGTGAGCTGAGCTCTATTCAAAGTGTAGTAGGTGGATAAGCTCTTTTATATGGATGAGGGATTTTTATTTTCCCCAACTTACGGATGGGGAATTCAAATTACATCTTACAGTCTATAAGTGATGGCAACAGAATTTGAACCTACTCCAGAGAATGTACTCAACTATGATGAATTCAAAAGTAGGGAAACATAGAATGATGCTAGGTAACGATGGTGGGAGAACAGGTAAGAGTGACCTGCAAGGAAAAATGTCATTCCAGGGAGCTATGTAATGAGGCAGGAAAATGATTGAGCTGGAATCATACTTAATCTGTGACATTGGGGAAGTCAGTTAACCTCTGAACCTGTTTTCTCATCTGGGAAATGAAGATAATGGAGGGTGATATTTTTTAGCTTGAGCTCGTGCACATTTTTAACATCAATTTTTCTTATTCAGACATTTTATTTATCCACTATGTTTGCTTGCTGCTCCTCAGCTGCATTCACTACTGGCAGGGTTGCTAGAATCCTGACCTGGATGGAAGCTAGTACTCAGAAAACAGTTTTTGGAAAACAACAGTGGTGCACGCTTGTTATCCCTGTCCTTGGGAAACTGAGTCAGGAGGATCGCAAGTTCACAGCCAGCCTCAACAACTTAGCAAAATCCACTGAAACTTAGTGAGACCCTGTTTCAAAATAAGAGAATAAAATCGGACTAAGGGTGGGAAACTTAAAACCCAATATGAAAGTTGGATTGGATGTTACTGGAAATGGGAATGAAAAGAAGTTTATTCTAGTCCTTGGAAAAAGATAGGCTGCTACTATCTCTAGTGATGACTGTAGACATAACATCCAGGGACTCAGGGAGATAAGCAAGAGAAGAAAAACACATTTGGCACATGTTCATTTTTTAAAAATTCTAGTATTTCATTCACTGAAATTGTCCCAGCACTTACAAACAAGGCTTGGATATAGGTCCCAAGCAGTGGGCACAAGTCCTGCTTTCATGGTGATTATATATGTCAAGGATTCCTGAATCTTACTTTTTCCATTAAAAGAAAAAAATATTTCTGAACGATATAATTTTAGGCACTGCCCCACTATTAGTGCCACCAACCTAAAAACAACATTCTTGGAGGGAAGTTTCCTTGCAGAGCTGAGCTTCAGTAGAAATTCTAAAGCTGCAAGCCCTAAATGAGCACTTAAACTGAGAGGTGCTATGAGGTGTAAAATACAAACTGGATTTTGAAGATTTAGTGTAAGCTGGGCGTAGTGGTGCATGCTTGTAATCCCAGTCCTTGGGAAACTGAGTCAGGAGGATCGCAAGTTCACAGCCAGCCTCAACAACTTTGCAAAATCCACTGAAACTTAGTGAGACCCTGTTTCAAAATAAGAGAATAAAATTGGGCTAAGGGTGTAGCTCTGCGGTAAAATGCCCCTTGGTTCCATCCCCAGTACCACAAAGAGATAAAATAAAAATAAAGACAGTGAAAGAAAGAATATAAGCTATCTCAACTTTTTATATAGATTACATATTAAAATAGTACCTGGGCATATTTGGCAAAATAAAATATAATATTAAAACATTAAAATTCACCTAGGATTTTTGTTTATTGGGGTTTTTATACATATTAAATTGTGGCTACTGAAAATGTTAAATTACATACATAGTTCACATATTTTTCTTGGTATTGCTGTTCTAAAGAGCTTCACCCAGGCTGTTCAGGTCACTCCTCAGCCTGGGAGAAGATGAGTAGTATTTTGGGGTGCAGGGCCTCATACTCATTCCTATTCAGTCACCTCTCATTTAGCTCAGTGGTCCATACTGTTACATGGTTTAGGGATCCTCCAATTATGTCATTTAATATTTTGTCTGTACCTCTCCACTTATAATCTGTACACTGTATTGGTTGAGACATAAGATTTTCATCTAAACAGTGAATAAAATACTGACAAAGAATTGAAGCAAATTCATAGTTTTTTGCCACTCAAATTCTCTCTTCAGGTTGACAATATCAGAACAAAGTATGGTCATATCAACTTGCATCTATTTTGCTTGCAGCCATATTTCTTTATCATGTTCACAAGGTTATGGTAAAAGGCCTTCCTTGTTGAAATTCAGTTATATGCTGGAGATACAGCTCAGGGGTAGAGCACTTGCCTAGCATGTACAACGCCCTGGGTTCAATCCCCAGCATCACACCCATGCACATCAAACATGAGCTAAGAGATTAACCAAAAGCCAATAAATGGCACTTGTAAACCATGAAATTCAGTTATACAACAGTTTGTTAGGAAATGAGGCATGGCCGACACTGCTTATTCTTAATGAACCCATATTGGGGTTTAGGGATCAGCGGTTTCACATCTAGGTGCTTAAAAATGATGCCTGCACTGGACGTCATGGTCTTACCTTCTGAGGAAATTGCCCATCTCCAGTCTTTCAGCCCTTCTTTCCTCCATAATGTCTTAAAATCACAAACATGTGTAACAATCCTCTCTACATTCAGTATTCTGGGATTGTGTTCAGCCCAGGAAACATGATTTTATTTAGTGTCAGTATGTTTCTTATAATCAGTCACCTCTTCTTAGTGTTTCATTTCCTCTTATTAATGTCATTCATTTTGATAAAATATAAAAGCAAAATGGAACCTTTTGTATACTGTAATGGTTAAATGTATGTGCTCTAGAATCAGACTCATTATATTCAAATTCCAGTTCTACTTTTTACTGTGCATCTGTTTCTCCATCTGTAAAATGATGATAATAGTAGCACCTATTTAATAGGATTTTTTAAAACATTACACTGTGTGTGTGCATGTGTTACTGGGGATTGAACCTAAGAGCGTTCTACCTCTGCACTACACTCCCAGCACCATTCTTTTATTTTTATTTTGAAAGTGGGTCTTGCTGGGCTGATGAGTCTTACTACTTGCTGAAGCTGTCCTCGAACCTGCAATCCTTCTGTCTCGGCCCCAAGTACTGGGATTACAGGCGTATGCCATCACACCCAGCTATGATTAGACATTTAAAACTGAACTATCTTGGGACAGGCAGGCAAAAACTAGCAAGTTAGGTGATCTCTATTCCTAACTGAGGTTTGGAAGGTTGGTTGGTTATGTATTTATTTAATTTTTTATTTCGTTTTTAATTTATTTATTTTTAATTGGTGCATTGTAATCATACATCTTTGTTAGGTACAAGCTGGTAAAGGTAAGGCATACATGCCCACATTTATCATTTAACCCGTCCCTAATTCCCACCCCCCTCCCTCCTCCTCCCTCCTTCTCAAGGTTAGTGATTGACTTTGAGGTGTTCATGAAGGTACATCATGCTCATTAGGGTGTCCCCCTTTCCCCCATCACCTTCCGTTAAGTCAAATTCTTTGTTTACCTCAGGATTCTCCTTCTTCGTCTGGAGTCCCTCTTATGTCCCATTTTCTCCCTAGCTTCCACATATTAGGGAGAGCATACAATTTTTACTTTTTGTGACTGACTAACCTCACTTAACACAATGTTTTCTAGTACCATCCATTTCCCTGCAAATAACATGATTTTGTTCTTCTTTATGGCTGAGTAAAATTCTATTGTGCATATCCCATAGTTTTGTAATCCATTCATCTGTTGATGGACATCTTGGCTGGTTCCATAGTTTGGCAATTGTAAATTGTGCAGCTACAAACATAGATACACACGCATTGGTCTGATAGTTTGGTTTCCATTCTTTTGGGTAGATACCCAGAAGTGGTATTGCTGGATCATATGGTAGGTTCATTCCCATTCGTGGTTATTTATTTATTTATTTACTTATTTTCTATTTCCTCCTCCTTCAATAAACTACATTTGTCTCCAGATGGCGCTAAAATAATAGTGAGAGCACTGTAAAATCAGCCCTAGGGTTCCAGATTTTTTAGTCACTTTCTGATTATTGCCACTAAAAGTCAAGCTATTAAGTAAAGCCAAAAATGGTAATTTTCAATGCAGACTCAAATAAATAATTCACCTTGACTATATCATCTCTCCTCTCTTAGTTCCTCTTCATCCTAGTTATAGAGAAGGCAAATTTCACATAGGATAAGTGTTTATTCGGATCTTAATTGTGCCAAAAATAAAAATAATAAAGCTACATGAAAAAAAAAAAAGGATAGTTCCTGAGAACTAACAGTGGAAACCACTGTGAGGATCCAGATGAGGTAGAAACAAGTCATGTAATTAAAGATTCTGCCTCATCAGCAAGCTAGGTCATTAAACTGGGAGAATAGGAAATGTGATAGTTAAGATTTTCAGCCAGGTGTTTGAAGATACATCATGTGATACTCCTGGGGACAAAACAGAGGCAACGGTTGGATTCATACTTCCCTAATTATGATTGAACATGCTGTTGATTAATGAATGGATCAATGTCAACCTGGAAGGAGGGTAGCCTCTGCTAACATGGAACAGAGTTATGTTCAGCCCTCATCCGTTCAATACTTTTATGGGTGGTGCTGTGTGTATGAATCACAGAGCTTCCACAACTCTTGCATGCTCTTCGATCCAAAAAGCCCCAGAAGAGAGGCAAGACATTAGAGCCAACCAGACACACTTTTGACTCTTATATGGTGTTTTAAGTGGGGGAAACAATTTAACCTGGAGGGACAGAGTTGGGATGCTCCAGCTTCATCTGCAGCAATGATGGGAAAGAAAGTTTTGGTAGTAACACTTCAAGTTGTCACTTGAATTGATTTCTCCCAACACAGTCACAGGGGAAAATTGTATTAAATTTTGTAAGCAGGGTAACCATAACAAACTAGAGTCAAATGAATATAAGGTCTAACCATCAGGCTATTATAAGAAGCTACAAGGTATCAAATTGTGAATTGAATTAAATACCTCCATGGTGTGTGTGTGTGTGTGTGTGTGTGTGTGTGTGTGTGTGTGTGTGTGTGTGTGTGTGTTTTGGTAAATGGTAGAACCCAGGGGCATTCTACCCTATCCCTATTTTATCATTATTATTATTATTATTATTATTATTATTATTATTATGCTGTACTGGGGATCGAACTCAGGGGCATTCTACCTCCAAGCTATACCCCCAGCCCTATTTTTTATTCTTTATTTTGAAACAGGGTCTCACTAAGTTGCAGAGTGCCTCACTAGGTAGCTGAGGCTGGCCACGAACCCGGATCCTCCCGTCTCTGCCTCCCAAATGCTAGGATTACAAGTGTGCGCCACCACGCCTGGCTTTATTTTATTTTTAAGTTTGAAATAGGATCTCACTAAGTTGTTGAGACTGGCTTTCAACTTGCAATCCTCCTGTCTCAGCCTCCCAAGTATTAGGATTACAAGTACGTGCTACCACACCTGGCTTGGTAAGGGAATTTTGATGTTGGTGGGAACAGAGACCATCCTCTAATTCTGTTCAGCACTTGCTACAGAAGAGAAGCCAGAGTCTCTCAAGAAGCAAAGTGAGAGCCTGATGGTACCCTAATGGTGATATCCCCATTACTATTGCCATGTAACAAATCACTCCAAAAATTAGTAGTGTAAAATAGCAATACTTATTGTCACAAATCTACAATATGGGCTAGGCTTCATGGAGACAGCACCTTGGCTCTACTTGGTGTCAGCCAGGACAGCTCAAAGGCTGGGGACTGGAGTAATTTAAAGACCTTCTTGCAGTCTGGCATCTGATTCTGGGAGGACTCGAATAGCTGGAGACCACAGCTGTGGGGCTCCTGGAAACACTGGTCTCTGTGGCCTCTGCAACATGGAGGCTTTGGAAATAGATGGACTTCTTACATACTGGCTCAGGGCTCCCAAGACACATGTCCCAAAAGGCAGAGAAAGCAAGGCAGAAGCCTTATTTTTATGACCTAGCCTCATGAGTCCTACAGCATCCTCTCCATGAATTTCTATTCACAGAGGTAATTGGAAAAGCTCATCATATTCTAGAAGAGAGGAATTAGACTCGACCTTTTGACAATGGAATCTTCAAGGTCTTGAAGGAGTAGGTATATCTGTAAACATTGCTGTGGACATTTCTGGAAAATATGATTTTCTCCAAGTGATCACGTGAGGCAACCATACAAACAGCAGCTGAGACTGTCAGACAGCAGCACACCAGAAGAGTCACATGGTGCTCCCAGAGCATGAAAGAAAGCAGGGAACTCAAGAAGAATGGAGTGTTTACACATCCATGAGTACCAAACCCCACAGCCCCACGAGAGGGTGCTGTCTATGGTGAAAGAGGGCTGATGTCCATTCTACCAAATGTAGTCCAGTATGGAAACTTGGACTGAGTGCTGTATGACTTCAAGACTATTCTAGTGTAATCTTAGTTCCCCTTTCTGACCGGTGCCCAGGACCATGCATACCTGCCTTCCTTCTGACCCAGGCAAGGGCTGTTTGTCAGCAGGTAAAAAAAAACAACAACAACCAAAAAAAACCTGGTTTCAGATGTAGAGAGGAAGTAGCCAAAATTGTTTCTCTGAGAGAGAGAGAGAGAGAGAGAGAGAGAGAGAGAGAGAGAGAGAGAGAGAGAGAGAGAAGAGAGAGAGAGTGATTTAAGGCTTTAACTTGGCATTTTAAAAGAGTTTGGTCGGGCACCATGGCACACCTAAAATCTCAACTACCGAGGAGGCTGAGGTAGGAAGAAGGCAAATTCAAGGCCAGCTTCAGCAATTTAGTGGGTTCCCATCTCAAAATACAAAATGAAAAAGGGCTGGGGATATAGCTCAGGCATAGGGTGCCCCTGGGTTCAATCTCCAGTGCTGAACAAAATAAAACAAAACTAACAACCAAACAACTAGGAGCAATTGGAGGTATTCTCCATGGAAAATATAAGATGAAAACAATATACTCTATTCATTTGTTAAACATTTACTAAGCAGATACTATGTGCATGAACTTTAGGAGGCACTGGGGATTCAAGGATGCCCAGAACCCAGCCAGTACAGAGTACGAATGCAGAATTGTGTTCCATAATTGGTTCCTGAGCCTGACCCCTTCCCAACACACAGCTCCAGGAGGGATTTCCAATCTGTGAGGCCATCTTGAGTCAGTGTTTGCTGAAGAAGGCTCACTTCATGGGAAGACCATTCTTAATGATATACCAGGTCCAGTTGATCTATTTTTCCTCACTCTTGAAGCATAGACTTCACATCATCTTCCTCCTCCCCTTCTTCCTCCTTCACACACATTCTTCTTTGACAATGTCATGGTCATCTCTCATGTGTATAGCATAGAGCAAGATCCTGGCCACTGCCGTTTACAATACCCAAAGCAGGCCCTGTGCCAGCTGGGGTATCAGGTAAGGTGTAGCTGCTACAACTTGACACAAGAGCCCATTTCCGTGGTTTATGAGTTTATCTGAATGGTAAATGTTAGAGCTGGGCATGGTGGTGCACACTTGTAATCCCAGTATTTGGGAGGCTGAGATAGGAGGATCACAGGTTCAAGACAAGCCTTGGCAACTTAGCGAGACCTTGTTTCAACATAAAAAATAAAATTGGGCTGGGGGTTTAGCTCAGAGGTAGAATTCCCCTGGGTTCAATCCCCAGTACTATGGAAGGAAGGAAGGAAGGAAGGAAGGAAGGAAGGAAGGAAGGAAAAATAAATAAATAAATTAGAATGACATGAGTTTTAAACTGTACTTATTTAAATAAGTTACTGAGGCAAAAAATAAGCAATTGAGATAGTTGTAAAAAATCAGGTCTGACAGCCACCAAGGTTATGGCCTCATTTCCAGAGTAGCAGGATCCCTGGCTATACCCTTTTGCACCCCAAAACAGTCTGGTCTGTAAGTGGAGAAAGAGAGAGAGAGAGAGAGAGAGAGAGAGAGAGAGAGAGAGAGAGAGAGAGAGAAAGGGAGAGAGACAGGCCTTGCTGGGGTTATGGTCGTCCTAGAGAGAGTGGGGCAGATCAGAGGTAGGATTGAGGCATGTAGATCCACACAGATTAATTTTTATTCATGGATGGAGCGCAGGGTAATCTGAAGGTGGAGAGGGGAGGACAGCTGATGTGAAATGACACTCACATGGCTTTTCCTGTTAGGCTGAGAAAACATTAATCATTCGTAGTAAGGAAGGGAGACAAAAAATAAGAGGCCTACACTCCACCCATCTACTCCAGATCACCATGAATGCTCCCTGTGTCTTGCTGAGGTTCTCTGTCAATAGTTTTTCCCTGGACTCATGTCTGACCTCATGAACAGAGGACACATGAATAACAGATCAACTCTGGACTTGCATTTCATTGCATCACAAAGTAAATCAACCTTTAACTGTGAGTTTTGGATTTTCTACAAAAAGATAACACTGCCATCCTTTCTCTACAGTTCCTCATCACATGTAGTCTGTTGGTTTAAACTTGCCCACTAATCATTTCCTATTTCTTCCTCAACATGGTGTTCCCAAATTTCTTTGGTTAAATGTCACATTCTGTGTTCACTTCTGAAAACATGCTGTGTATTAGCTATTTATAGTGAATGGAGATTGTTTTAAAGAGTTATCAGGTGGCAGAGTCCCTGTGAGAGCACCACCTCATTTTTCAGGGCTCCACTGTGCCTGCTGGGAGGCACTGCTTCCTCCTTCAAGGTACTACTATATACAGCCCTGGATACTGCCACCTGCCCAGGCTACCGCTACTCAGCCCTGGACACCTTTGCTCTCCCTGGGCGCACTGCCGGCCCTTGGGCACCACCTCCTTCTTCAGGACACTGCTTCCTACAACTAGACACCAATGCCACCCCTGGGTGTCATTGCCTGCCCCTGGCACCGTTGTCTGGCCCTGGGGACCACTCCCTTCTCCAGGGCACAAACCCTGCCCCTGAATTGCTGCCTGACTCCAGACACCACTGCCTATCTCTGGACGCTGTGCCTGCCCCTGGGCATCCTGCCTGTTCCTGCGCACACTCTACTTAATTTTTTTTTTTTTTTTAATTTTCAATGCTGGGGATTGAAGCTAGACTGCCATGCATACTTCAGCAAGCACTCTACTACTGAGCTACACCCCTAGCCCTTTTAATTTCACTTTGAGATAAGGTTTTGCTAAGTTGCCCATGCTGGGCTTGAGCTTGTGATGCTCCTGCCTCAGCCTCCTGAGTTGCTGAGATTACAGGCATGTACCACGACACCTGGTACAACTTTCTTCCTCATGGTACTGCTGCCTGCCCCAGGGCACTGCCTCCTGCCCCTGGACACTGCTGCCTGACCACAGACACTGCTGCCTGACCAGGGACACTGCTGCCTGCCCTTGGATATTGCTGCCTGACCGTGGACACTGCTGTTTGACCATCGGCTCTCCTTTCTGACCCAGGGCACTGCCACTTGCCCCTGGACACTGCTGCCTGAACACGGACACTACTCCCTGATCATGGACACTGCTGCCTGTCCCAGGACACTGCTACCTGACTGTGGACACTGCTTTTTGACCATGGGCACTATTGTCTGACTCAGGACACTGCTACCTGCCCCTGGACACTGCTGCCTGGTCATGGACACTGCTGCCTGACCATAAACATTGGTTTCTGGCCACAGACACTGTTGCCTGACCCAGGGCACTGCTGCCTATGGACACTGCTGTTTGACCATGGACACTACTGTCTGACTCAGGACACTGCTGCCTGCCCTTGAACACTACTGCTTGACCACCGACACTACTCTCTGCCCTAGGACACTTCTGCCTGACCAAGGACACAGCTGTTTGGCCATGGGCACTACTGTCTGACCTAGGACTGCTACCTGCTCCTGGACACTGCTGCCTGCCCTTGGACACTGCTGCTTGACCATGGACAATGCTGTTTGACCACGGGCACTACTCTCGGCCCCAGGACACTGCTGCGTGACCATGGACACTGCTATCTGCCCCTGGGCACCACTACCTCCTTTAAGCCACTGCTTCCACCCTGGACATCACTGTCTGCCCCTGGGCACTGCAGGCCCTTGCTCTGAGCACTACCCTGATTACTGGACCTTGCCCTTCTCTGCCCTAGCTGAGGCCATAGCATCAAAGGCCATATTGTGTTCTGTGCACAATATAGGATAATGCTTCTCTGTTGTTCTTTGTTAGAGCTGTCAACACGCATCAAAACAAAGATGCTTGAACTTCTTGAGGTCCTCTAGGGACAGTGCCTCTTCAGTTCCTACTTGTAACAGAACTAATATATTGGTGTCAGGAGACAAATCCAAGTGACAGGCACTATTCTCTTCTTCCCAGCTAGCCATGGAGGCTACTGGCCTCTTGGGTCCTGGCTTTATTTCAAGGAAATGGGTCTTTCGCCAGCAGGCTTCCCACCCCTCTGTCCCACTGATCTCCACTGGTCCCCAGACTCACAGCCTAGGAGCAGACTGAGGCCCTGAGACTATATAAAATATACTAGATATCTATGCAAATCCGTCTTATTTAATTAGGAGAGGGAGTGCAAACTTTTTGAAGTCATGTGACAAGAAAAATGAAAGCTTTTGATCAAGTGGTAAAGTTCAATACTGGTGCAAAGCAAATGGATATACACAGAAAAAAGTATATTGGCATGTCATTCATAACATGTTATATTACTATAAACAATGACATTACTATAAGTTAATATGAATAATATTTAAATGCAAATTTTAGGATAGTAAGGTTGAGGATAGAGATTTTGAGAGGTTTTTTTTTCAGTACTGGGAGTTGAACCCAAGGGCATTCTACCCCAGTCCTATTTTTTATTCCTTATTTTGAAACAGGGTCTCACTAAGTTGCGAAGGGCCTCACTAAGTATCTGAGTCTGGAATTTGAGTCTGGCTATGAACCTGCGATCCTCCTGTCTCAGCTTTCCAAGAACTGGGATTACAAACGTGCACCACTATGCCCAGCTTTTAAGAGTTTTTAAGAGAAAAAAAATGCCTTTCTCTTTTTATGTTTATTTCTCATCTCGGTCATGAAGTACTTTTATGAGTGCCAACACTTACACTATTTACACTATTTTCTGGACCACTCCAGGTTTCTGTCTGAGGAAATTAATCACTATGGAGTGAATGAAATGGGACTGTGGCAATGTGGGTTAGAGGGTTTGGACCTTGGTTAAAATTTCACCGCCACCACTGCCTGTTATATAAATCCTTACACGGAAGCTGTGATATAAAAGACACAGAGAGGGCAAGTTATATGATGAGAATTCTTAACTGATTTTTCTCTTAATCTGTATTCAATCCATTATTTGAACTACTTAAGTATTTTTTTCATTTTTATTTGCAATAACTGCATTTTCCATTAAGAATTTCTATTTGATTGTTTTTCAGACTTGCCCCCACCCTGTCTTTGAATACCATTGATAGATTTAATTTCTCAGTTGAGCAGGCACCTAGCAGTTGACCCTTGGAGGAAAGTACTGAGAAAGGCATTGAGTTAAAGGCTCCCCTAAAAGGCCAGTTGAGCATGGTACTGCTCTGGAAGAGCCCAGATATGAGCAGCTCAGGAGCAGGGACTCCAAGTTCACAGGATTTTTTTTTTTGTTTGTTTGTTTGTTTACTATTCTTTACACATAGCCCAAACTTCTCTACCTCTTGACTTTGCCAGCATGGTCCTTCCAACTGTATAACCACTCTCACTCTCTCATTTCTACCTGTACAAATACTGCAGGTCCTTCAGGGTCAAATTTGAAATGACCTCTCTTCCTTCTTTCCTCTCCCTGTGCCCACCCTCTGCTGGAAATGATTTTCCCCTTCTGGGAATGCCTATGGCACTTGGTTCCTCTTATGTATTGCTTATGATTAATAGGACCAGCTACATAATTTGCATGGTGCAATGCAATGCAAAATAAAGCCCCAGGGCCCCTTGTTAAAAGGGATTATTAAGAATCTCAAAACCACTATCACAGAACATTCCACTTAGCACAGGGCTCTTCTATGTGCAGGCTCAGAGCCCCTGCACAGGACACACTTCTGGGAAGCTGGGCTTGATGATTATACATGGAGACTTCAAGGAGAAACTGAGAGTCCCAGGCTGATGCGATCTTTTCAATGCCCACCTGAATCCCTTCCTAGGGAACTTCTGAGCTGCTCTCCTCCCTTCCCTCAATCTTGTTCCTAGGACCCATCACCTACATGCCTGACTCTCCGCATTGCTGGGGACTTAGCTAAGTGCTCTGCATCCAGAGCCCCTACCAGCCACTCTGATCTATGCTAAGCCCTCATACTTGAGTCCTACCTTATTGATTTCATTGGGTTGGCTACTGTTTCTTGTAGCACAGGGAACAGGGAGAGATCTATTAGTTATTTTCCTATAATACCACTCTTTCTCTTTCTGGTTCTTCTGGTTGCCAGAAGTTGCCAACATATGGCTCTCTCTTTGGTAGCATATTGATGCAAAAAATGTGGTATCTAGAACTCTTTCACCTGTTACATTCCTTCTGTTTCAGTAAATGGTAATATAGCTGCTTATCAGATGCCAGGAATATTAAGTGCACTAACTTAATGGTCTAAATAATACTTTGAAGTATGTACTACTGTGATTATTCCTTTTACAGATGAGTACAGTGAGACTGAGAAAAGTTAGGTAACTTGCCCAATGTGATAAAGCCCAGAAATCTTACCTTTAGCCATAAGGCTATATAGCTTCTATATGTAGGCTACTTGAAGGCAAGCACCACATTTTAGTATTGGTATTCCCCATGTTACTGCTCTGTGTTCTCAGTAATGGTGTGCTATTAGGGCTATAAAGAACTTTCATTTATTGATATCTTACCCTGTGCCATGCCCTGTACTGAACATTTTGCAAATGTTATCTCATTAAATCCTTGGAATATATCTGACAACCAGGTATATTTAACAGATATAGAAACTCAGGCTGAGCAAGATTTAATCTCTAGCTATGTCACATAGCTGGTAAACAGTGGCCAGGGTTTGGACTTGAGTCTGTCCTAGCTCTGAGTGGAGGGCTGCTAAGCCAGCCATGCTGTCCCTACACACCTACTTGTCCATGTCACTCACCCTGACCTTCTTGCTCATATCTATCCTCCCAGTGGCTCAGGCTCCATCAGAATCTGAGTCCCAGAGGCTCAATATGTTGCTTAACCCTCCAAATGATTTGGCCACCTGTTGCACAATCCCAGAGCAGACAGAAAAAACTGCCCACATTATCTGCTTTGGCCCTGTGAACTGCACCCTCTCTATTTCAAGTGGTGGCTTCCTAATGTCCTGCTGCCTTCCAATGTTCTGACAAGAATATCAGAAACAAAGTCTTCCCATGTCCCTAAGTGTATGCAAGATATCAGGCAACAGAGTGAAGAAACACTATTATGATGTCTAATTACAATGCACCAATAAAAAAAAAAGGAATGAAGAAATGCTACTAGCTGAGAGCCTTGCTAGCTCAAGACTAGCAGGAGGCTCACCCCATCTTCCATTAGTGCCTACATTTCTGTATTTTTCTATCTCCACATTTAAGAAGCATAATCAAGGCAATCCATAATGAGGAGTGACCTTTGTGTTGGTTTTGTTGTTAATCCTTTGGAGGATTCAGAGAAGCCTCTGGAAATCAGGAGGAATCCTCCTTCATCCCGTAATTTAACTATATAACAAATTTGGCTCCTAACCACAAGATGATTTATCCTGTTGCTTAACCATTGGTGCCAGTCTTGCCTATTCAATAAGATGATGAGGTAGTCCCCAACAAATTCACTTGAGCCATAACTGAAGGAACAGGGCAAAGGGGACCAGAGGAAGGATACAGCGTAGATATCTCTATAGGCCTAGAGCCCAATGTAGAGACTGGAGATTTAAGTTGTATAGCTGACATGTATGTATGTACGTATGTATGTACACATGTATGTATGTATGTATTTTTGCAGTGCTGGTCATCAAACCCAGAACCTTACACATTCTACGCAAGTACTCTACCGCTGAACTACAACCCCAGCCCTGCATGTTGATTTAGTCCATGTAATTCCTGAGGGCAGAATGTGGGCCCATTGGTAAGGTTCTAAGGCAAGTAGGTATAGAAAGAAGAGCTTCCTCGAGTGATTAGACAATGGAATGGGCTGCCAAAGTGGAAGAGCAGTTCCTCTTTTTGAACTTTCTCCAGGAGACACCAGATACCAGAGGAGGCTGTGCACTGCACAGGTTGAGTCCCTCAGTTGGTAACTGTGTACGAGGCTCACTCTGTGCTGGGCAGGAGGTAGGCTGGGGATACGAGACTGAATGTGGTATAGACTCCTGCCTTCTGTGAATCCTTCCCATGTGGCAATTATGTTCCTCTGGACTTAATGTGGGCTATACTTTTTCTTGTGTGCTAACAATAACTCTCATGGTGCTATGGAATTAGACCCAACAGTGAGCAACTCTGGAAGACAAGAATTATACCTTTTGTCTGTGTTACCTTAGTACTAAGCACAGTGTAAGTGTCTAAGAAATAAGTTGAAATGAAGGAATATATGTCCAGAGAGTTCTCCACGGGTGTCAATAAATGGATCCACAGAATATTTATTTATTTGCTTATGTATTTATTTATTTTTGTTTATTTTTGGCACTGGAGATTGAATGAGGGGGTTCTACCTTTGACCTATACCCTCAGACTTGTTTATTTTATTTTGAAACAGGATCTCGCCAAGTTGCTGAGGGCCTTGCTAAGTTGGTGAGGCTGGCCTTGAAGCTGCGATCCTCCCATCTCAGCCTCCCAAGTACTGGGATTAGAGGCATACATCACCATGCCCAGCTGGAGCCACAGAATATTAAATACTGACTCACTGTTGAAAGGACCCATTCTAACCCTAATAATCCCATGATGGATAAAGAAGTGCCCAAACTCAAGATGCCATAAATCACTTGCCTCTATTAGCATCAGGATAACCTTCAAGGGTAAGTTCATGGCTCTTCTGAAAATCTTTTTGTCCAAGGCTCTAGCAAGCACATTTTGCAGCTCATTAGAAGATGGCTTCACTGCTAATCTTCCTTCTGCCTGAAGAAGGGCATTCACTCACCTTGCTTTGAATATATCAAAAAGTGATGGCAGAAACCAGCAGCAGACATGGATGTGATTCTTTCATTGATTAACATTTCCCTTGAAAAACACCTAACTAGAAATAGTGTAATCATTTACCTCTTATTTACCTTCAAAATCTGCACTTGAGATAACTTTAATACTGCCTGAGTCATCAACTAAAGTCAACAGGATTGTTTTTCAAAAAATTGATTTCCAAATATTTTCTACTGACTGAAATTATGTGGACAAACTCATTTTTAAATTCCTTTTACTATTAACCAAACTCAATATATTTTTATTCTCCTTTAGTTCTTTTCTGCCACTTTTGTTTATTAAGAATAATGATTTATTGGCTTTTAGATAGTGCCCAGAAGCCAACCTCTCCAGTTTTTTTGGGTCCCATATCCTTTTGGTTTAGGAGTAATAAAGAAATAAAGCAATCGGGTTAAATCCAAGCTCTGCCACTTCCTTGACATGTGGAAGTGGCTGTGGTCAGCTCCAAACCCTCTGAGCCTCTGCTTTCTCCTCTGCAAAGGAGGGAGGATGGGAATAGTGCAGTTCTCATGCTTTTACAGACTAGGAATCAATAACACTAGCCATGATGATGTTGGCTTCTTGAGGAGGTGCTGTTCTAGCCCTAGAAAGCCCAAATCTCCCCACTTCATTGATCCTAAAGTGAATCTCTCTCTTTTGTGAAACAAAGCTTTTGAGTGGGTGTCAAGGCCACACTGAACAGCATAGTAGAAAATCTTCTTCCAAACACACGAGAGTACAAGATTTATATGGTTTCTTATGGGATTATGTAAATCCAGCCCCAAAGATTACTGTGTTCTTGAGGTCCATTTCATAGTGGTATCACTAACCCAAATGGTAAAAAAACAACATTGTCGACAACAACAACAACGATGACAAAAATCAACAACAACAAAAATCTCCCTTGAAAAAGGACAAATATTTGATGAAGTACAAGCTTTTTTATATTCTGAGCTTATGTCATGCCTCTTTCCCAAGATCATGACTAGGGTGCAGCAAGGGAGAGGTCTAGAGCTCAACATTTTAGAAGGAGCAACCCCCAGGGAGAGCGTCTCCTTGAACATCACTTCACCAGCTTCCTTACCCTACTCTAGTCTGCTCCTACTCTTCTCCTTACATGCCACTCAAATGCAGCTTCCTTTCAGGGTTTAGAATTTCAGAGCCAGGTCATGGCTATGAGGACAAGGTTAGGGGAAGGTTTGCAGAGCATTTTCTCCACCCCCAAGCAGGGAGCAATCACCTCCTGGCCACTGTGATTTAGCCACTTTGCCTTGCTATGGTCACGCCCATGTATTCTAACTGTGCTGCACTGACACTGAGTCCAAAGGGCTCCTCCAGATTTCTGGTTAATAACTTCCAGGGCAATTGGTGCTAAGTCACCTGATTCACAAAAAAAATCTGATGGGTTCGTGGACAAGGGTAATTTGCATTCTATTGATTGATGTTTTATATTGGAGAAATAAATCCCAATATATCTCCACAGGGCCTTATGGTAATTCATTTAATAAAACTATGATAATTTTGGTGGTGGCACTTGCCTGTAATCCCAGCACTTGGGAGGCTGAAACTGGAGAATCACAAGTTTGAGACCAGTCTTTGCAGTTCAGAGATATCCTGTTTCAAAATAAAAAAGGGGGGAGGGGTTGGGAGGTGCAACTCAGTGGTAGAATGTCCCCAGTATCAAAAAACGGAAGAAGAAGAAGGAGGAGGGGGGGGGGAGGAGGAGGAGGAGGAGGAGGAGGAGGAAAGAAAAAAGATGAAGATAAAAATAAGCACACATACATGCACAGTTTTGACCAGCAAAGAACATTCTTTGCTGGTCAGATGTTGCTGGACCAAATGAGCTTAGATGAGCTCCTTCAGGGCAAGATGGTGTGTTTTCATCACTTTTGTGTTCAGGCACCTAACTTCACAGATAGCTGGTGCTCAATAGTGTTTGTCGGACATACAAATAAAGAAACGCCAACCTTATCAGAAATTAAATAAAATACCCAGCTTCTCAGGGCCTACATCATCTAAGTACCAGAATGGGCAGAGCCAGGAATCTGGCCTGGTTATTTAAACCAACCACTGCCATTCCCTCCCTGTGGAACCAATTATTCTTCTGGCTTCGGCTAAAATGCATGTGCTTGTGTTCTGTTTTGTGAGAAGCTGGATTTCTAGTTCTCACGTATCGCACTGCCTGGCTTGATATTTCATTCCCTTCTAGCTCTATGCTACTTCTCCCAGACCCATGTCCATTGGCAGGGCCACCAACAAACCAACCTCTGAAAACTCTCACCCTGCGTGTATGGCGATTCTTCTTGTCCTGGCTCCTGTCAACAATAAATGCTGAACTCTGCCTGAGAAGAGTTCAAACCCACCGTCTACCCTAGCGACTCCCTGCTGGATAGATGTGCCTGAGAACCAGATGGGACACTCATCTGGCAGAAGATGCCAGCACAGGCCCTTGAGAAAGAGGCAAAGGAGGACACCCCTTTCTCAGGGCATTTGTGTAAGTCACCCCTTCCCACGTCAGGCTTATTTTTTTAACCCCAATGGAGGATGAAACAGAAGGGGCAAGCAATACTAAATGGGACCGATTTCATGTGTCTGGGAAATCAGCTTATCTGGAAGTGACTAGATTAAATCTTCACAAAAGAAGACTCAGAGTCAGAAATTCAATTGTGAATAATAAAGTTATGCTTTATACATTTGTGTTTATGACTTACCAAATGTGAATTCACTAAATGTTTCCATAGTTTCCAAATAATCAGTGGTAATTATAGTTAGTATTTTTAAAGAAAAGCATAGTTTGCACAAAAAGTTCATGAGCTAGGTCCTTGGATAAAACTGATATAAGGTTGATGGGAAGTTGGCCTTGCTAGAAGGCCAGAGCCTGTTCCTTGTCTCTAAGAACTACAGTCCCTTTTCTGAGAGAACCTGGAGCCTGACCATAAGAACTTCTGTCATTACAATTCTCTATAGGTGTCTGTGTGCGGTTAGGAATGAATATGAAAGGTCCTTTACTAGCTGGGCATGGTGGTACACACCTGTAATTCCAGTGCTTGGGAGGCTGAAATAGGAGGATCAAAGGTTTGAGGCCAGCCTCAGCACCTACCAAGACCCTGTTTCAAAATAAAAAGGTCTGGGGGTGTAGCTCAGAGGTAGAATGCCCCTGAGTTAAATTACCCCCAAAGTCCTTTACTTTTCTACCTCATCCTGCACCTGTCCCCTGCCAATCAATATTATTAAACTTTCCTTTGGAGAGTCATTTCTTTTCTTTTTCTTTAACCATTTTTTTCCCTCTGAAGCAATATCAAACCACATATCCACCCCCACACCGTGATGAGCTCTATATATTTGAAGAACATGCTGGTCTCTGTGGCAGGGCTTCTTTGCTCCAGGATAAACCATATCCTTGCATGATATTTCCAAGCCTTTTACTGCCCTGCTTATCCTTCTTGGAGGACACAACTGGGGTTGCCAGGGGCCACTAAAAAGGCAGTACCTGAAGTCAATACTGTGGCCCTGTGTTCTGGTCACAAAGACATACTACCATTCTGTTAAGGCTGCAAAGAGTGTTAAGGGGGCATTTGTGTTCTTAGCCATCCCTGTAGTGTCTCATCCTGTGGTGCTTGCACTGTCACACCCAAAGCTTTGTCAGGTGAGTGACTGTTAGGCCAGGATTTTCCTCTGCCACACTCATCTGTACTGGCTGGGATCATAGGGCTACTGGTGCCAATCACATTCAGCCACCCAGGAGACACAGGTCAGTGCCTAGGCAGTGAGGTTTGGATAAAGGAGGATGAGGGTGGTAGGGAGTCTAAATCCCTCCATAAGAATTGCTTCCTTTCTCCTCCATTCCCTACTCGAAACAGAACCAACCTTCCTTCCCTTCCTTCCTTCCTTCCTTCGTTCGTTCGTTCCTTCCTTCCTTCCTTTCTTCCTTCCTCCAAAGATCTTACCCATGTTCTTGGCATCTTTCAAAGCTCATCTATATCTTTGCAGTATCTGTGGGCCTTTTTCTCCCTCTAGGGCCCCTCCTGGAGGAGACAACTCTCCAACAGTAGAGGATTTTATCAAATTGCTGAATGTCCCCCCAGCCCCCTCATGGACACTCTGTCTGGCAACCCCACCACACTCTGAGGCTGGCTGTGCCACTTCATTCCCTCGGCTGCCTCCCTTTTGCTGCCAAGCAGACTTTGGAGCATCTCCCCCGCAGCAGCATTGACTTTTGCAGATTTGTAGGGGTCAGTGATGTCCTAACTTGTTTGCTTTTCCTGGGCTGATGTTTGCAGGCGTTTTGGAACCAGAACTGAAATCGTCCTTAAGCAATTCCTTCAGCAGGCTCCAACAGATAAATAAAGCCCTCCACCCTCCCATCAGTCTAGCTTTCCAGGCAGAGTACCTGGATTGGTCTTTAAGCCTCCAGCCATCTGCCCACCTTCCAGGGCCCCTGGGGCAGCCATGAAATCCCTCATCCTCCTCTTTTGCCTTAGTCAGCTCTGGGGCTGCCACTCAGCCCCACACAGCCCAGGGCTGGGCTTTAGGCAACCAGATTGCGATGACCCAGAGACAGAGCAAGCAGCCCTGGCGGCCGTGGACCACATCAATAGACACCTTCTTCAGGGATACAAGCATGTCTTGAACCAGATTGACAAGGTGAAGGTGTGGTCTCAGGTAAGTGAATCTGCTGTAAATGAGCTGAAAGAACCTATGGGTGAGCCTACCTAACCCAGTACCTCAAAAGACTGGCATCTCCCAGCTCGAATGCAACTGCAGTGGGAAAAACCCTGATTTCTTCCCAGGAGTACAAAAAGCAGCAGACGGAGGGCAAGAGAGGAGCCATTCAGTTCTGCAGTCATGGATGTCAAGGAGGGTACTGGTGGGGAAGGGAGGGTGGAGGAGAAGAAATGACTTCAAAGGATATTTTGCAGGCCACAGGTAGAAAGCACAGCTTGCTGGAAAAGCTAGAGGGCCCAGGAGACTGGCTTCTATTTGCCAAGTTATCATTGACTGAAAATCACTTGCCTTTCTTGGCTCATGTTTCTCCATGACAAGAACTCATGTTTCTCCGAGACTGAATGAAACTGGCATTGATGTGCCAGGCCATTTCACATAGCTCATCTCATTATCCCCTCCCCTTTCCCTTCCTGACTCATGTGGCACATATACCGCCCTTATCTTACACAAGAAATCATGGCTCTGATGTGTTGGTATGTCTTTGCTCAAGGTCATGTAATTTGTAAGCATTCAGCCTGGGATTTGATTCCAGGCCTGAGTTCCTTCCTCTCCACAAGCTCCACCCCTCTCCCCCGCAAAAAAGAAAAAAAAAAAAGAGTTACACATACCCCAGAGAGAAGTTTTGGCAGGATTCACTTCTCCATATGCCAGACAAGAAACCAATGCATCCTGAAGCCAGTGACAATAAAAAGCATGCCAGAAATATGCCTAGGAGACCAGTTGAGAGATTTGGAGAGGTGAGAAAAAAGGCATCTGTCTACTGCCTGTTTTGAAATTAGATTTCCTATATGAGTAAGTCTTCCTTGGACAAGAATCAGGGTTAGCTGCTATGGGAAAGAGTAGGTTGAACCATTAAAATTGCCAATATTTGGCTGCTTTTGTTTTATATGATTCAACCTAACACAAAGTTTAGAAAGAGAGTTTATCCATAAAAAGATTCACAATCTAGGAAGGAAAATAAGGTAAAATGTCAGGATGTCTACACTGATGACTGACATCTGATCTCACAAAGGAACAAAACATTTGAAATCAGAATTTTCCTCCTGTGTGGAATTTATGAGTTGTGCATCCATTTAAAGTATGACAGTTCAGAGGAAACACCAATGGATTCAGGAGAAATAAGCACACAGAATGCATATCTGAGGGAAAAAGGAATGAACGGGCATCCTGCATTTCCCTGGAGGAAGAGCTTGAGGGTTCTTCCTTGAGAAAACCAAGCATACCAAGTTCCTACTCACTGTGGCCCTGCACATCATAAAATGAGCTCTTCCTCCAGGAAAGATTTTGGGGCTTCAGGTAGCAGTGAGTTATCAGAGCTGAAATGAGAGGCAGAAAGAGATGGGCTGAGATATTCCAGGATTTCTGGATTTTCCAGACTTTGAAGACAGGATATATAAACAGGTGAACTGATAAGAACAACTCCAAAGAGTTACACAAGTTTTCGGAATTGCGGTTACACTAGTGGTAACTAGTTTTCTGGTGTCGCTGTAGACGCATTCTTCCCTCTTATCACCAGCAGGGGGAGGTAGAGAGCAGTGCCTGTGCACCCAGGCAGATAGAAGCCAAGAGAGAGAAGAAAACACAGTAAGCTTTTATCCTATGCCACCTAACTTTGCAGCTTGATGAAGAAAATTCAAAGTTTTTTCAATGCAATGCTTAAAGGGTGAAATATTTAAAATTAAAAAAAATCTCAACACTTATATCTAGTTTCAGAATTGAGCTCAGAGTGAGGACTGTGGCTCCATGCCTTGCCCAAGCCCCCTTCTTCCTTGAAGCACCATTTAGGGATTACCTAATCAGTAGAGGAAGATCAGGTTGGGCCTAGTGACTCACCCCTGTAATGCCAGTATTGGGAGGCTGAGACAGGAGGATCACAGGTTCAAAGCCAGTCTCAGCAACTTAGTGAGACCCTGACAACTTAGCAAGACCCTGTTTCCGAAATAAATAAATAAATAAATAAATACGTAAATAAATAAATGACTGGGGATATAGCTCAGAGGTAGAATGCCTCTGGGTTTAATCCTCAGTACCCTCCCCTCCTAAAAAAGGAAGGTCAGAAAAGCCCAGGAGTGGTCCTGTCTAGCTGGTTTGGAGCTAGATGGAGTAGACACCGACAGTAGGAATGACTTTTCCCTCCCCTCTCCAGAATGGGGTGGGCTCCAGCCACTTTGGCTGGCACAACATGATCGGTGGCCAGAGGGACTGCTTACCTCTTCATTCTGTCTCTGCAGTCCCAGGGAGACATGTACGAGCTTGAAATAGACACGCTGGAGACCACCTGCCATGCACTGGACCCCAGGCCCTTGGCAAACTGCTCTGTGAGGGGGCTGGCACAGCATGTGAGTACCCTGCTTATGTTGGCAGCCGGGAGCCCCAGCCCGCTTCACTGAGAGGTTCAGCGAAGAACAGGCCAGCTTGCTTGTACTCAGCTTTGCAGCCTGCCTTCCTGGCTAGCCAGGGCGTGGTCCCTAAAATCGCCATGGGATGCCACCTCCCTTGGGGGTGTTCTTACAACAGTTCACCATCCCCATTGAAGCCCTCCCATAAAGCAGAAAGTGTAATGTTTGAATATTACCCATGCACGTAATTTTGTGGGGGTCACCCTAAACCACCATGGCGTGCGCGTGTGTGTGTGTGTGTGTGTGTGTGTGTAAGTGGGGGCCCGAGACCTTCACTCTGGATTTATTTCACCAGGCTGTGGAAGGAGACTGTGACTTTCGCATGCTGAAAAAGGACGGCCAGTTTTCCGTGTTGTTTGCAAAATGTGATTCCATGCCAGGTACAGATGCTTCGTTTTCTTATTCTTTTCACCTGGTAAAGAGAGAGGTGAAGGAGTCTGAATGGTTTTGATCCCACCAGTTCTAGTCACTTTGTCAGTGAGGAAAAGGAGAAGCCAAACTTCCTCGGTCCTGGGTGCGGTTTAAGAAGCTTCTCTCATTGGGGGTGAAATAATAGGAACTCTTGAGGACATTTCAGCATGACACAAGCCACTTGAAGGTCTAGATAAGAGGCAGAGAAAAAGCCCAAAGCCCCGCTGGAGCATGCCTCAGCCCTTTCTAAATCAGCCGGGCTTCCGCGAATGCTTTGGAGAATTAGCTGGGTTTTCCTCTTGGTGCAGATTCTGCGGAAGACGTGCGCAAGGTGTGCCCAGAATGCCCCCTGCTGGCCCAGCTTAATGACACCAGGGTGGTGCAAGCCGCGGAAGCCGCCCTGGCCGCTTTCAACGCGCAGAGTAATGGCTCCTACTATCAGCTGGTGGAAATTTCCCGCGCTCAACTTGTGGTAAAGATTGAGACCCTTTTGACAGATTGGATAGTTTGGTGGCACCTGGTGAAGCAGGGGTGAAGAAAGAACAGGTGCAAGGTTAGAAACCAGAATGCAAGGAGGGTGTTGGTTGAGAAAGGAAAAACGGGGTTCCCCCGGGTATGAGGAAGGTGAGGGTCAGCGCCTTCCCCAAGCTAAGTCCCTCTAACATAAAACACATCGATTCTGCCAGTAGGCACAATGCCAACCTGACTGGAGCCTGGCATGGTGGTGCATGCCTGTAATCTCAGTACTTGGGAGGCTGAGATAGGAGAATCACAGGTTTGAGACCAACCTCAGCAATTTAGCAAGATCCTCAACAACTTATCAAGAGCTGTTTCAAAATTAAAATATAGACTAGATTAAAGGGTAGATCAGTGATAGAGTGCTTGCCTAGGATGCGCAAGGCCCTGGGGTCAATCCCCAGCAGCATTAATTAATTAATTAATGGGGCTGAGAGTACAGCTCACAGCGTAATTCAGAGGTAGAAGTTCCTTCAGTTCAATTCCCAGTGCCAATAAATAAATAAATAAACAAATAAATAAATGAATCCACTACCCAGTATTGAGGAGCAGAAGTTCCCACATTACCCACTAGCTGTAAGTTCACTGTTCTTCACACATTTACCATCCATCACTGGCAACATCTGCAACAGGCTTTAACTTCCAAAGGCATGAGCCTCCTTATACTGACAGACATGTGATAGCAGGATCCTAAAGCAGTTTTTTAATCACTGGGGAAAAAAATCTAATTGTACTCCAGATGGCTTATCATACTTGAATACAACAGTATTCTAATTTTTAAGAAACCTGGTAATATGGCTATAAATATGGCATACTTAGAAATACATTAGTCTAGGTGGTGATTCTATTATCCAGAATATGTGACTCCCAGGACATCCTTATCCAAGACTACACCGCATAACATTTTATATTGTGAATATCCAATAGATTTCAAATACTGTAAGAAGACAAAACACAAGTTATATCTTCCACACTTTCACCTAAACTTTTCTCCACTCAATCCTGCTCTATGAAATAGATGGGGGGGGGGGTCATCTCTTCACTTTTCCACACCCTAACCCTACTGCAGCCCTACAAGTTAGGGCCAGGGGGAGCAGGTTTCCCACTCAAGTCAGGGTAAAGTTGGCCTCCTGACTTCCTGTCATGTCTGAAAACTCCCCACCGCCCTAGATGATGGGCGATGAGTACTTATCTCTCCTTCAGGAAAGACCCAGCAGCTTCCTCTGTTGTACAAACACTTCAGAGCACAGTCCCAACAACTGCCTTGTCACACATGCCAGGGCATGTTTTCAGGCTGTAAAACGTAGTCTATGTGAGTGATGCTCCCTGAGGTTGGACATTGCCGGGGCCCTGGCTGCCTCCTTCCACCCTCCCCACCCTGCCTTTTTCATCCCAGGTCGTATTACCTCAAGTGCATTTTCATGTGTTCTTATCAGCCTCTCCCAGAGTCGACCTATGTGGAGTTTGCTGTGGCTGCCACTGACTGTGTTGCTAAAGATGTCACGGATCCAGCCACTTGCAACCTGCTGGCGGAAAAGGTGAGTGGGCCAGGGCCCAGGGTTGTTGCCACCAAGGCAGCATTAGTGTAGAGCATCCTTATGTAATCCAAAATGTCTGCTCACAGGCAGGGCTGGGGCCCACCAGACCTTCCTCTGAGGTCTCACCTCCCCTCTTTAAGAATTGTCACCAAATCATTTCACTCACTGGAAGCACATGGAGTTAGGAGAAAGACAGATATTCTTTCCTAAAGAAGTGAAAGCATGCTGGGAGTGTGATGTGCAAATTTCCTAGATAAACCACTATATAAAAACTTTCAAGTCTTTGAACTAGTAATATCCACTCTTAGGAATTTAGCCTAAATATAACATCAGAGATATTAGACAGAAATATATCTATAAACATGATTTATCATAGAATAAAATGACAAAAAAGGAGAAAAGATCCCAGTGTTCAGTAGGAGGGTATTATTGAATAACCTGTGGCACATCAGTGAATAGAAAAGTATGCAGGATAATAAATGACATGAGGAAATATTATAAAGTAAGCAAAGAACACAGGACAAATGGTGCAGTCACAATGATCTCAGCTTTTAAGTGTTATTTTATAGTACTTAAAAGCAGGAAATGCAGCCAGGTTTGGTGGCACACGCCTGCAACCCCGGTACTTGGGAGGTTGAGACAGAAAGATCACAGTTTTGAGGTCAGCCTCGGCAATTTAGTGAGACTCTGTTTCAAAATAAAAAATAAAAAGAGCTGGAGGTACAGCCCAGAGGTAGAATGCTCCTGGGTTCAATTCCTAGCACCACACACACACACATGAAAAAATACATTGATAATAGTTCTCTCTGGGTCACCATCATATATGGAATTATGAATTATCTCTCTCACTCTCACAGTATATCTGTATATTCTGTTTTCTGTAGAATTATATATTTTATAAGCAGAAACTATAAACTTTAGGAAGTTTTTAAAAGGAAGAATTAAGAATTTAAGTTTCCTTGCCTTAATGTATTATAGCATCAGTGAAACTGGGGGAGAAGTCTTTTTTTGTGGATTTAAAATAACTCCTCTCTTTCGGTGGGTAGCAATACGGCTTCTGCAAGGCAACACTCAATAAGAAGCTTGGTGGAGAAGAGGTTTCAGTGGCCTGCACAATGTTTCAACCACAGGTAACAACTTCACAGATATTCTTTCTCACATTTTCAGAATACAATGCCTTAACATTTACACAGTGCATTAAGAATAACAGGGCATTTGCTGTCTTGTCCTTCAGAACCTCGCAATATGAAATAACACTGTTGATATAGAATCACAGACACATGGAGGATAGTTCATCCATGTCTTTTCCTCCCATGGGCTTCTGGTTACAGAGCAGAAACACGCTAATGTGTAGCTAAGAAGGCATCTTTTTATTCGTGGGAGGTGGGAGTGCTTCTCTTGGTTGCAGAGACTGGGTGGACAGATCTGCTTGACATACAGCTCCTGGTGGCTGAAAGAGCGAAGGTTAGCTATAGGTGGGGCACTTTTACTCATGGGATGCATGTGTGTTTGTGTAAGTCCACCATCACCAAGATAATTCTGGAGAGATAGGGGCCCCCACGGGTCAGTTATCCCTCCCCTGTAACCCTGATGACAATCCTTTGCACCTAGGTAGTTCTTTATTGCTAAATTTCTTGCAAATAAAAATGATCACTGTGAGGAAATTGGGTGGGGGTGTCTCCTTTGGGACTCATGAGTGGTCTCTTTGGGAGGAAGAAGCAAGCTAACCTAGGGAAACTGTTCTCTCTTCAGCTGGTGGTTCCACAACCCCCATCAGATGGCGCCAGTGCAGCAAGCTCTCCCCCTGTGGTGGACCAAGTTGTACCTGCACCCCCTCCAGCTGGCCAGCCTGCAGCTTCCCTGGTGGTGGGACCGGTGATGGTACCAAGTCCCCCAAAACCCCCATTGCACCGGGCACACTATAATCTGCGCCATGCCTTCTCAGGAGTGGCCTCTGTGGAGTCAGCCTCAGCAGAAGCATTCCACCCAGGAAATAGACTTCAGGTGACACAACCTGGTGCTGCTGGTCCACTGGTCCGCCCATGCCCGGGGAGGATCAGATACTTCAAGATCTAGATTAGACACCCCAGAGATGAGAAGGTTTGGCACAGAGAGCATAGCCACTATCTTGTCCAAGTCTGGCGTTGGTGGGTGCCTTGTCTGCTGTCAAAGCAAATGCCACGTGTGTCTAGATTAATATCACGTCAAGCAGAAAGGGTGAAGGTTATGTATGGTGGAAGGCATAAGGCCAATAACTTGATTGTTGTTGTTCTGATGATAAACCACTGCCACTGTGCTCTCTGCCTTCTGGTTGACCTCATAAAATAACCGGAACTGTGACTTTGAATGGTGCTCTTGCCTATCACTGAAAGTGCCTCAGGGCCTTCCTTAATAAAGATAGTTCTAAGCTAAAATACAGTCATGATTATTGCCTACATCTTCCCAGGGCTGCTTGGGTGTGTGGTCTGTCCTCCCCAACAACCACACATGAGTCCCTCACTGTAATCTACATGAAAACAGTAACAGAAGAGAACAAAAATCTGCTGAATTGCCGTATGCAGGGAAAAGTGAGACTAGGAGCTGCTCACAATCCATAGGGTATGACCATTTCTTTATGAGAAAACAATTCTTTTCGTTCATAAGGTACAGAAAATATTGCTAATGGAGGCCAAGTGCCCACACTTGTTACAGACAAATCAATCACTTGTTTTTCCCAATGTTCAGGTAAGGAGGGATTGGTAATTAGCACAGGAATCTCACTTTAATTATGTTTGCTCATTATTTCTGTTTAAAATGCCTGTTGTGTGTATACTGTATATACTGCATTTTATGATAGCAGATAGGTCTTCCTAGCCGATCTATTTTTAAGGACCCAAGTTAAAGCTTTGGTTTATGGTACAATTAGAGAAGGAATACCTGGGCAGGTGAACTCAGTGGACATTTGTAGAGATTATCTAAGTGTTCATACAGCAGAAGAGAATAAGCAGTCCCCATTATAGAAAGGTGCCCAGGCAATTTCAATTTTTTTCTGCCATTAGGTTTTCTGATCCACCTCAGTGATGGGCCCTTTCAGATGGAATTTTTTAGACCTTTATTGGTGCATTTAATTATAGATTATAATGAGATTCAAAGTGACACAAACACACATGCACACATCACTTGGCGTATTTCCTTCTGTATCCCATCCCGCTCCTCCTTCTTCCCTCCCCACACATGTTAGTGAGATTAGTAGTGATACCTTAAAATGAAGACATAACATTAGACTTTCCCTTCCTCAAGCCTCATTTTTCTCCTCCTCACCTCCCTTCCTCTGCCCTCTTCCACTCTTCTACTGTTCTGTCTTTTCATTTAACTGGAGTCCCTTTTGTTTCCTACTTTTTCGCTTGCTTCCACATATGAGAGAAAACATATTACCCTTGACTTTCGGAAACTGGCTGGTCTCACGTAGCATAATATTCTCTAGTTCCATCCATTTTCCTGTAGATGACATAACTTTTTTTCTTCTTTTATGGTTGAATAAAATTCCATGGTTTATTCATTGCACATTTTCTTTCTCCATTCATCTGTTGGGAGACACTTGTGTTGGTTCCATAATTTGGCTATTGTGAATTGTGCTGCTATAAATATGGGTATGCATGTATCACTATAGTATTCTGACTTTGGAACAAGGTCTTGCTAAGTTGTTCAGGTTGGATTCAGACTCGTGATCCTCCTGCCTCAGCCTCCCAAATACTGGGATTATACGCAAGCACCAACACACACACATACACACACACACACACACACACACACACACACTTGCATTAAAGTTGCATTGTACTTTCTTAACATCACCTTTAATATTTTGCAGAGCGCTCTCTCCTACATTAAACCATTGCCTATATCTCATTTACTTGCTGAAAAGTAAAAGGAGCCAGGTCGTAAATGGCCCTGAGGTCCCCAGGGGGAATTGAGATGTTCCTGTAAGAGCAGAGAGAAATCACTAAAGGTTGTAAGTGGGGTAATGACATGGTCTTATTTGCACTCAAAGATCATTCAGGCCTTCTTAATGGCCTTGTAATCACCTCTAACTTATGTTCCAAAGTTACTGGATTTGGGTGCATCTTTCAATACTTACAATATCACTACGAATGAACTCTATTTGGTGGATATTAAGATAATACTACTTGCAACAATAACAACACCAAACATTAGGGTCAGTTTAGAAGAATAGAATAATGACCATTTAAATCACTCATCAAAGATTATGTCAGGGGCTAAAGACTAATAGCAGACAGGGAGAGAGCCGAGGGTCAGAAGGTGGCAGTGACAAGGGGGAAGCAGATATAGCCGTGTGACGGGGCCCTCAAAGGATCAGGCTTCTATGCAGGCATCCAGGGTGTCTTGGGAAGTGCATTGGGAAATGAGGAAGACTCTGCTGTTACTGAACATGAGCATCCATTATGAAGTTCTTATGGGGA
>PVLC010001085.1:39902-107402 GCA_004027655.1 Graphiurus murinus | reverse complement strand
TTGTCCCTATTACTCTGAACCCAAGGACTCTCCACCATTCACTGATACTTTGGCATCTCTCCTCCCCAGCATCAGCCACCTTCAATACCTTGCCAATGGCTTACTCATCCAACATCTGAATCACTCCTCACCTTGCCTTCTCTCCCTCTGTTTCATCCCTGGTTCCCATGGTCATGCCCTCATGGAGCAGCTGTCCTCATCCTGGGTGGCAGGCTTTGCCCCACCCTCACTCTGTCCTCAGCCATCTTTTTGTCCACCTCTCATTCACTTTGACCAGCTTAACTTGTTTTTCAGCCTTAATCCCTCTTGTCTCTAAGTATTGTTCAATCTATTGGACATGTCCTAGTTTCACTTCCTCATCTACACATCCCAACCCCCCATCAGTTGTTTTGATGACACTCACACAAGCATCCTCTGCAAAGACCTTCTGACCTCTGGACCACCTGCCTTTCCAGGGCCTAACTCCAGTTAGACTTCCTCTCCATTCCTATTTCCAGTCTGTGTGTCTCTCCACAGCTTGATTCTTGATTCCCTGACAAAAGTTGCCCTCCTTTCTTAGAAGAGACCACATGATGCCCACTGTCATTCTCATCTCTTTGTGACTCCATCTTCCAGTCCCCATAATGGCTGATCCATGTTTGCCCCTCTGAAGACCCTGATCACACTCTCATGCCTCAACCCTCAACAGAGTGAATATTTCAGTTGCCAAGTTAAAATAAATGCTACCAGCTAAGAATTCCTTCCAGTACCTCTCCAAAGTCAGCCCTTCTCACTTTCTTCTTTGCAGCTCATAGGAGGAGTCTTTCTCTTCCCTCAGGCTACACTCTCTACCTTCACCTTCCCCAATTATAGTCATGTGTTGCATACTAATGGTAATATATTTTAAGAAATGCATGATTAGGGAATTTCATAGTTGTGAGAACATCACAGAGTGTACTTAACACAAGACTACTTGGCATAGGCCAATAATTCCAAGCAGCCTCCTGATACAGCTAAGAGACATGGTGAACATGAGATGTATGAGGCTGCTGTCAGCCTAACACAGCATACTGCTTTACAGTACATTTTCCTTTTATAAGTAGAGTACACAGTAAATTAATAATAAAAAGTAAAGTCCAGTAAATACATAAACCAGTTACATTTGTTTTATCATTATCAATTATGTATTGGGCATAATTGTTTATGCTATCCTTTTATATAACTGGTAGTGCAGTAGGTTTGTTTACACCAGCATCACTACCAACACATGAGTAATGCACTATGATGATATTACAACTGCTATGATGTCACTAGGTGATAGGAATTTTTCAGGACCACTGTTGTACATGGGATCTGTCACTGGCCAAGATGTGGTTATGCAGCATATGACTGCATTTTGCACTTCCTGGCATCTCTTCTATCTACTGTAATGTCAGCCTTGCCCTTTTCACTCACCACAAGCTCTTTCAGATAATTCCCATCACTCTCCCCTTGATCCTGCATCTCTTTCAAGACATCTTCCTATCTCTCCCCTTCCTTTTGGTCATCAAGTCTTCTTTTAAAAAATACTCAGTTTTAAAACAATTTCTACACGCAACATGCTTATAAAAATTGCAGAAAATACTGAGAAGCTGAAAGAATAAAAACAAATGCCTCCCACAGCCCATTTCTCAAATACATACAAGTGAATGTTTTCCCATGTTGTATTGCCTTTGTTCTTTCCCCTTTCTACTGTGTAGAGTGCTTTATAAAACACAGTATAATGATAGGGCAAAAAATTTTTTTTTTCTTTTTGTGGCACTGGGGATTGACCCCAGGGGCATTTTACCTCTGAGCTATACCCCATCCCTATTTTTTATTCTTTATTTTGAAACAGGGTCTCACTAAGTTGTGTAGAGCCTCACTAAGTAGCTGAGGCTGGCCGCAAACCCAGATCCTCCGGTCTCAGCCTCCCAAGCACTGGGATTACAAGTGTGTGCCACCACACCGGGCATAGTGCAATTTCAATTGTCTGTCCTGTTTGCAATGTAACAGTCTAACATAGACATTTTCTATATTACTACATAGACCTCATAAACATCATTTGTGATGGCTAGATGGTATTCCAGTGAACACACATATCATAGTTGATTTAACAATTCTCTCATTGTTGGAGACTTAGGTGATTACCACTTTTTCACAGTTGTGAGTAAGGTGACAATAAATATTATTATATATAGTCTTCCTTTATTTATGAATACTTTCTAAGAGAGAGTCAGAAATAGAACTAACCAAAACAATATGAATTCTTTATGACTCTCGGTATGCATTGTAAAACTGCTTTCTAAGCAGATCTTGCCAATGTGCCCTGCCAAAATATGAGTGTGCCCATCTCGATGAACCTTTACCACCATTTGGTGTTATTATTTCCCCTCCCCAAAACTACCTTATAACTGCATTAGTTATTTATAGATACTTCATCGCACCTCAATCCACTGTACTTTGGCTCATATTCACAGCAACATAATAAGATTATTCTGGAAAAGGTCACTATTGACCTGTTGAAAATCTTTGGTCCAATGATTTGTTTACCTTCTTATGCTACTAATCTCTCTGCAATGTTTGATGTCATTGTCTGCCTCTTACTAGGTATTCTTTCTCTGCCTCTATTTCTTTCACCCAAGATATTAGAGTCTCTGAAAATTTCCACCTTTATTCTTCTCACTTAATAGTTCCAACTGACAAGCTTATCCACCCCCATAACTTCAATTTACAGTGGTCCGTACAGGGGTCCATAACATTTCCTTTTCTGCAGTATTTGTAATCTCCCCTCTACTGGTTGTACATCCTCAGTATATAAACCTGCTTACATCTCCTCTATCTGTATCTTTAAAGGCCCTTCCTCAACCCTGTATTCTTCCATTTCATGTGTTGCTTTCCTTCTATGTACAGCCAAGCTTCTAAAAACAGGAGTCTACACTAACTCCTGAACTCTCATTTTTTTTTTTTTACTGCAATCTGCCTTCTGCCCCTAAAACTCCTCTAAAACTGTTACCAACAAAGATCATCAAGAACCTCAGGGTGCTGAATCTAAAGTGTATATTTCTAGCATCTTTTTGCTCAAGCTCTCTACAGCTTCTCTCCCTGTAAACACATCTTTCCTTTCTGAATCTAATCATTCCTTGTCCAAGGAACCAGCTTTTACCTGTGCAGTCTTCTGATCTCCGACTCTTTTTTTTTTTTTTTAAGCTCATCTCCCTCTGCTTCCTCCATGAATACTAGTTTCCTAGAATCTCACTTCATTCTCATGTCATCACCTTACCTGTTCTCGTAGAAGGAGTTCATCCGCTCCCATACTCAAGCTGCCACCTATGGCTGGTGATGATCTTACTCATTCCTTTTAAGCTTGCGTCCATGTATCCAACAGTAATTATAAATCACCTTGGGCCCTTCAAATTTAAGCCTCAAACTCATATCTCTACCATTTTCCCTCCCAAACCTGTTCTACTCCTGTGGTGGTGGAACAACTCCCTGACCCAGCCACAGATCCTGGATCCTCACAGATCATTACCCACTCCTCTTTCCTCCTTGACACTATATTTGATAGTTCACTAACTCTCGATTTCCTGCATCCTCAATATATCTCAGATCTATCCCTTCTTCTGTTTTCACTGTCACTTCCTTCTCTTCAGCAGGTCTCCTTCATGCACAACTCTAATGATTAGAGTTCAACCAGATGTATCAGAACCAGTGGGAGGTATTATAAGGAATTGGCTTATGCAGTTGTGGGGAGTAGATAAAGCACCCCGTAAGGCTGTCTCCATATCTGATGCTGGAGCCTGAAGTCCACAGGGCAGCCATTTAGGAAGAAAAGATGGATATGAAATAGGAGAACTGAGGACCAGGAGGGAATGAACAAGTATGAGCTGGAAGCCCACAGGATGAACTGATACCCATGTTTATTCTTGTCTCCTCTGACTGTGGTGAGGAGGGCAATCTGCAGAAATTGGGGCTTTTCATCTCTGCTGCCCAGTATTATCTTTCTGAGAGCCAAGTCCTTTAAACCCTTAGTGACAGTTGGGCATGGTGGCGCATGGCTGTAATCCCAGTACTTGGGAGACTGAAACAGAAAGATTGCAGGTTTGAGGTCAGACTCAGCAACTTAGTGAGACCCTCAGCAACTTTGGAAGACCCTGTTTCAAAATAAAATAGGTCTGGGGGTGTAGCTCAGAGGTAGAACGGCCCTGAGTTCCATCCTCAGTACCACACAAATAAGTACATGTATATATAAATAAATAAATTGTGTGTGTGTGTGTGTGTGTGTGTGTGTGTGTGTGAGTGTGTGTCTGTCACTAGGGATTGAACCCAGGGGCATTCTACCTCTAAGCTACACACCCAGCCTATTTTATTTTTATTTTGAAACAGGGTCTTGCTAGGTTAATGAGTTTCACTATTTGCTGAGGCTGTCCTTGAATCTGCAATTGTCCTGTCTTAGCCTCCCAAGTACTGGATTAAAATCTTCTGCCACCATGCCCAGTTCACCAATACATTTACAATGTTGGGCAAATCAACAGCACAAAAAGCCCTCAAATTCCTGCCTGCCTTCCACCCTGGTTTTGTATCTTCTTGTTCCCTCTCCTTCTTTTCACCTCTTCCTCTTCACCTTCTAATTAACACACACACACACACACACACACACACACACACACACACACACAATTTCAAATCATATGGAACTACAAAAGAAAAAGATTCACCCATAATATTTGGGGTCTGTTTTATTCAAAATTAGCGTATTTCCAAAGTTTAACTATGTTAACCCAAAATAGAACATGTGAAAAATTATAGTTTCCTGCTAAAAGATATGAAAGTCTGAGAATTGTCACCCATTATACATTACAAGCCTGGTCTTCCCTGTCGCAGGCAGGTTTCATTATTAAAGCATTGCCCTGTTCTTGTAAGGTAGGCTGTCCTTTTTGTTGTCACTAACTGGTCATTTGCAGCCCCGTGTGGTCTATAATCCTCCACAAGCTCCTGGAGCCAATGATTCTTCGATTGTTACTGTGGAATGGGTTGAAATATAGGTTATTTTTAAAGAAGCAGAGCTCTGGGTCTGGATTCCTGGGCTCCTGGGTTTAATTCCGCTGAATCTGCTTGCTCCCACTTCCAGGCCTTGAATACTTGATCCTTCTGCTCTTCCCTGGCTCTTCATGGAAGTAACTCCTATTCATTCTTCAAAGCTGGTCTTGGATATCAGATCTTCCAGGAAATCCTTACTAATTTCTTTGTCCCCTTGGTCTGCCCAGGTCTGGGTTAGAGCAGAACACTTAGAACTACTTTGGTGGTTAGACTCAACAGTGTATTGTAATTGTTTGTTCCCCAGGGCACAGGAGATGTACTTTAGTTCTTTATCCTCAGCATCTAGCATAGTACCTGTCACAGAGGAGTTACCTCACTTGCTGCAGAAGAACTTGGATTTTACTTAGGTGGAGGAACTCCTTCTTACCCTGCAAAATTCAGAGCCATTTGTCCATAGAGAAACCCAGAAACTCAAGCTTGGCAGCCTCCCCTTGCTCTTCCAATAGAAAGGTTTCTGTTTATTGTGTTTGGGACATTCAAATGAAGATCATTTCCTGGTGGCTCATACATGGCTAGGATTCTATTGTTATAATATTTCTAAAGAACAATGTGGCAAATTATATCAAAAGCTTTAACATTAGAAATTTCCTTTGACTCAGTTATTTCATTTCAAGGCATTTATACTAAGAAAATAATAAGAATAATTAAACAGTGGTAATTAAACAAAGGTTTACCAGGAAGAATGATTTCAGCATTGTTTATAATAGAAAAAAATTAGAAACAATCTAAATGACTCACAAAGACAATTTGTTTGAATAATAGAACAAACTGTCAATGGACTATGGAGTAATTAAAAATTAAGTTGTAAAAATGGATTTATTTCTATGTTAGGAGTTCATAATTTATTGTTGTGTTTCAAAAGCAAGCTACAATATATTATATACAGGATTGTATTACTTTTGTATAAAAATGTGTGTGATGGCTGGATGTGGTGGCACACACCTATAATCCTAAATACTTGGGAGAGTGAGGTAAGAGGATTGCGAATTCAAGACCAGCCTCAGCAACTTGGTGAGACCCTATCTCAAAATAAAAAATAAAGGCCTAGGGACATAGGTAAGTGGTAGAGTGCCACTGGATTCAATTTCTATTGCCACAAAATAAATAATAAATGTGTGTGATAGATACATAGAAGAAAACTGAGAAAGATACCCATCAACCATTAACAGTGTAATAGAATAGTCTTATCTTCTTATTTGCTTTTTGATTTTTCTCTAATATACACACATCGTTTTGGTAATATTCTTTTAGTGAGAAAAAATTAAATAACCTGTAGTGAGTTCTCCAAGCCCTCTACCCAGCTCCATTCACAGGCATAAGTATTTTTAACAAAATGAAAAAAGAAAAATAATTACCAATTATTTACAATTACTGTTGGCTGAGCATGTGTCACATGCATGATCTCACTTAGTTTTGTTTTGTTTTGGTACTGGGGATTGAATCAAGGGGAATCCTACCTTTGAGCTATATCCCTAGCCCCTTTTGTTTTGAAACACGGTTTCACTAAGTTGCTGAGGCTGACCTTTTGCCTGTGATCCTCCTCTCTCAGCCTCCCAAGTACTGAGATTACAGGTGTGCACCACCATGCCTGGCTCATTTAGTCTTATAAATAGGCATTTTGCCTACATTTTAATTGATGAGAAAACTGAGTGCCAGAGGAAACAAATTATACTTATGCCAAAGTCACACAGCAGGTGACAGATTCCCTCCAACAGATGTACCCAACTATAAACTCCAGCCCTTTCATGATGGCACACAGCAGAGGCTCCACTAGGAGGGCCCACCTCTTGGGCCAGTGTCAGCACCAAGAAGGGAGAAAATAAACCAACACTTGAGGTCATTGTCCTCTGATGTAAACCCACCAGAGGCCAGGGACCCTTGCATCAGCAGAGGATCAAAGCTGTGGGGAGGATATTGGTTCACCCTGTGGTTAATGGATAATGATGTACTTGTCCATGTATTGATCAGCAAGATCTTGAAGAACAAGAACAACAAACATCATGCTCTCGCTAAGGACACTGGGTTGGGGAGTTTTAGGCTCAATCACTGGTCGGATATGTGGTTTCAGGTAGGTTATGTAATTTTTCAGAACTTTGACTACATCATTTCAAGAAAATGGTGTTTGGGCCAGGTGTGGTGGAACATGACTGTATTCCCAATATTTAGGAGACTGAGGTAGGAGGATTGCAGGTTCGAGGCAGCCTCAGAAACTTAGTGAGACCTTGTTTCAAGATAAAAAAAATAAAAAGGACTGGGGGTATAGCTCAGAGGTAGATTGCCCCCAGGCTCAATCCCTAGTTCCTCCCCACCCCAACCCCTTTCCCACAGAAAGGTCTCCTGATTCTCTAAGACCCTACAAGCTATAACCTTACAATTCTGTGATAAAATCTGTATCACATCATGTGTTGGCAGGAAGAGGGAACAGGCAAACATGTCTAGTGTCCCAAAGGTCCCAGGGTCACTAGACTTTAGAGAAGATTTTCTAAATCTTATTTTCAAGATGAGGAAACGGGTTCTCAGGAAAATTTAAGGAACAATTTTTCAAACTTTGAGTAGCTTCCTGCATGAAACTTCACAATCTCTCTCTTTCTCTATCCCCACCTTTGTTCTTTTTAAGGATCTGTGATGATTATAACCTCTAAGTTTTCTAGGAAATAAATGAAGGACAAGTTAATGCTTTCTCTGACATACAGGCAAAGGACTGGCACATCATTTTCCTATGACAGAGTTACAAAAGTCTCTGCTCAGCTCAGCTGTTAAGTCCTTTAACCTGACTCAGGGGATGCAAGGTCAAATCTTTCTTAGAGGGATATCCTTGATGTGTATTTATTCTTTCTTATTTCCCAGAAATAAATTCTGAGTACTGCAGATCATTGTTTCCAACCAGGAATCTCTAACAGCCTCTATTTTCTGTGTGTTCTTTGAGGACCTGGATCCTAAGAACTTATACCCTGTACTTGCCAAAGACACTGCTCAGAGACCTGCTGGACTTCTCAACTGTGTTTTGAAAGCAAAGGGTATTAAATTTCATGAACACTGAGAAATAGAAAGTTAATGTTCATAATTTCAAAAAATAAGAATAGGACTAAAAATTTTTGTAGTTTGTTAAGTTCCCACTAACTGAAAGTTACTAATCAGTAGTGGGGAAGGGTAAGGAATGTAAAAAAGGCTCACCCACTCTCTCTAGGATGAGGACGGGAGTCTTCCACCTTTCCCCTTCTCTGCCAGTCCACTCTGTGTTTTTACCTCCATCCCCCTTCTCTTCTTTCTTCTCTCTCCCCATCCACATTTAACTCTTAAAGCACCAATAGGAACTGTGAAGTTCAACTGGTAATTACTAACAATAGGCATAATTCAGGAGTTACATTCTGGAGTAGATAATCTTCACCCCTCTGGCCTCCAGTGCAATGCCTATAGGATTAGAGGGTTAACTATCTCTCCTCTGTGCTCTCATGGCATAGCATACATACACATACACACACATACACACACACACACACATACATACATACACATACACACACACCTGTATCCTTGTGTATGCCTATACTCACAACACTTTCATGCATTTAGTTTGTTTGTTTGTTTGTTTTAGTACTGAGGATTGAACCTAGGGGAATTCTACATCTGGGTTCCACCCCCAGTCCTATTTTTAATTCTTTATTTGGAAACAGGGTCTCACTAAGTTGCAAAGGGCCTCACTAAATAGCTGAGGCTGGCTGCGAACCCGGATCTTCCAGTTTCAGCCTCCCAAGTACTGGGATTACAAGCGTGTGCCACCACGCCTGGCTTGCAGAGTCTTGAAAATGTCTCTTTAGTCTCTTTAATCTAGAGCAGTTCCTGAAGAACTCTCTCTCTCCCCCCCCCCTCTCTCTCTTCTTCTTCTCTTCCCCTCTCTCTTTTGTGGTACTGGGGATTGAAACCCAGGGGCATTCTATCGTGAACCTGAGATCCTCCTGTCTCAGCCTCCCAAGTACTGGGATTACAAGCAAGCACCACCATGCCCAGCTTCTTTGTCTTTCTTGAGTTGATATTTTGGAAGAGTACATGCTAGTTGTTTTGTACAATGCCCTTCAAACACCACCACCACCTTCCCCTAGAATACCACAGAGGTGACACTGTGTCCTCAATGAATCTCATCAGGAAGCATGGGATATATGTTTGTCCCAATATTGGTGACATTGGATACGATAACTTAGTTAAGGTGATGTCTTCTGGGTAACTTTGTTATATAATTATATTTCCCTCTATAATAATAAGTAATCTGTGGGGGAGACACTTAGAGACTATATAGATAAGCTATTCCATAGATAACCTATTCCATATTAAATTTTCATTCAATAGTTTTAACCTACATCAATGATTCTTGCCTGGATCAGTTATTACAATGATGATGTCAAAATGATGATTTTCTAATATATCATTTATCCTATATTCAGTAAATTTTATTTTATCATAAGCAAAAGGTTTTTCTTCATCCCTATTCAGTTGGTATAAGTATGAGCCCATAAGTCACTATCTTGTTCAGTAGATTATAACTCACTATTATTTATTTTGATGCTCAGATCTTCTCAGATTTAGTAACGGATTCCCTTCTAGTGGTTTCTTTTTACATGAGCTTATTCTTTGAGTACTTCCTATACAAGGTCCACTTATATTCTGCTTCCCTGAATGAAATCAATCATTTCTTCAACAAGCCTTTAATTATTTTAAATGAAAAATAGGATTTAGAAACCAAGTTCTGACCACTACGTGGGCTCATTGGTACTGGAGTGTCCTTGCTTCTAGATCTTCTCAGTGGACATAGTTGGAAAGAATAGAAATTTTATATGGTTTTAGGTTAAATTATTAATTCATTATTCCACCTTTAGTAGCAATCCAAGGCAACAGAATTTTCTTGTCTTCTCTCTTCTCACTCTCCCCCACATTGAGAGTTCTGGTTCCCAAGCAAGGATATAGTTTTCTTGATATTATAATACACACAAAATAGTTTTAAGAATGGCTATACTCATTCTGCTATGAAAAACCAAGATTTTTTTCATTTTTTCTTTTAGACTAATGATATAAATCAAAGAACTGAGATCAAAGGTAACTTGGATGAGCTCTCCCCCCTCCCATTCACTGTGTCTAATGTCCATTTAAAATACAGGCTAATTTATTTCTGTTTATATTTAGTTGTATTTGTCCCCTCACTCAGGTTTGTTGAATTAATTTTATTGTTCTGAATATGTAAAATATTAGCATGATTCCCAAAGTCAAAACTATACAGAAAGGAATACTTTGAAAATACTACTGGTAATTTTGAGTAATTTATTTTTTGTCTTTTACTTATATTTAGAATTTTTTTGTGTGTGGTCCTGGGGATTGAACCCAGAGGTATTTTACCTCTGAGTTGCATCCCAGCATTTTTTAATGTTTTGTTTTGAAGCAGGGTCTTGCTAGATTGCTGAGTCTCACTATCTTGCTGAAGCTGGCTTTGAACTTGCAATTCTCTTGTCTCAGCCTCCCCAGAACTGTGATAATAGGCACACACCACTGTGCCTGGATAGAATTCTCTTTTAATTATTGCTAGATATACCTCCCTCAAAATAATTTGGTGAGACTCCCATTAAGTACACATTCCTCTTGCTCATTCAACTTTAGCTGTTGCCATATGCTTTTATTTAGTTCTTCACTTGAATCTTCTTAACCTCAAATATACAGGCCAAATGCAGAAAGAAGAAGCAACTGAATCATCACTGAGCTTCCACTGAAAGAGAGAGTGCTGGCACCCTGGCCCCTCTTTGAGAACATGTATTGCAATTATATTCTGGCTCTGTTCCTTTGGCAGGTGTTGCCACATGTGGGGTATTAGAAAGGACACGTGCTTTGGAATGACAACTGTTGAATGGGATGAAGATATCTCCAACAAAGCCTCACCCATGGGGATTAAAAGTAAGCATTTGCATGCAAAAGGCACTCAGTGCCTTCTTTGGTCAGTGCGTGAGCAATACTGGTTATGGTGGAATTTAGCAATAGAATAATCCATTGGGAGGGAAACCCATGAGAACCAGTGCCTATGGGTGAAGGAAGCCACCTGTAGGGCACCACACCCTCCAAGTTGGCTTGTAAAGGGGTTGGTAAGGTAATTTGGGAGATGCACAGATCTGAACAAAGTACTGGGTAGATCCTCAGCAAGACATTGTATCTAATTAAAGTTTAGCCTTATGCGTAGGACTCCGCCTCTGATTCAGGATTCAGGATGTATGCCTGGCCCTGGAATCTAGCCAACCAGTGTATTGTTCCCTGGAGTTTGGAAGTGGTGATGCAGTCTGTTTGCAGGATATAAAAGGATGATCAGTGAAGAACTTGTCAGCATTTGTCCAGCCCTCCTGGGGAGATGCTAGGAGAGACATCCTTCAATATAAATTAACAAACAGGCTTCTGGTTTATACATCAGTTGCTGGTGCAGAGGGTAAATATTGAGTCTGCCCTCAGGCCTGAGCTACTCTGGGTCCTCAGGGAAGTCTGACTGTGATACCTGCAGATCTGAGCTGTGCCTTGCTTCCCAGAGCAGACTGTACCCAAGAATCCTTGACATCTCTTTTCATAGACCATCACGACTGTGAGTATGAGGTGGGCTGGATATCCTCCCTGCTCCTTCTTATCCTTTAGGATCTCTTTGGTGAGGTATTCAGAGCAAGTTCTGTGCTGGGTGGGCCCCACTTGAACCTCACATCCATCCTATGAAGAGCTGTGGCCTCAGAGAGAGTGGAAACTCATCCTTGGTCACACTTGTGAGCACTGGGCTGGGATTTGAACCCAGAACCACGCCACCATAGATAATTTTGTAGAAATCCTACTTTCAATACTATAAGGCAAATTTCCCCAAATAATATTTTTGATATTGAAAAATGTGCTTTAAACATTCTGATTTTTTCATGCATTTCCTGAAGATGATTTATCCATGCAAGAGAGAGGGAGGTTCTAAACTTAGGGTACTTCAAGAAGGCACAGGGGACAGATTGTTACAAGGTAGTCTGAGGCTACCTCAGGGAGCAAAAAGTGTCATCCAGTTTATAGAGGGGACAGCTGGAAGGGTTGGAAGGGCATGAAAGGAAATTATGTAACTCACATTTCTTTCTGGTACTACCCTGCTCCCAGCCCTTGTACACCTTGACATTGGGGGTGCTCCTATTCATGATTTCCCTAGTAGAACTAGTTTCTCTGTTGCTTTTCTAATATCCACACCTTAAGGGCAAGACCAGTGACAGCATCTCTGAAGCCATACAGCTCAGATGCAAACCTGGCTCTGAGAGCTTGGGCAAGTTATCTAACTTCTCTGTTCCTCGGTTTGCTCATCCACGGGAATTGTGGTGGTCCCTACATCTCTGGGTTGGTGGTGAGTTTAAATGAGAGAAGAAACACAAAGTGTTTAGCACAGGGCTGGGCACATATGGAGAACTCATCAGTACTACTTGTGTATCATGCTGAGTCTCAGCAGTGCATAGAGTAGATGTTCATTTGGCATTGGTGGAAAAGAGAGAGAGCTTCAGCGATCATCTTTAACCAGGGCAACATCAGCCTGATATTTTAAAGCTGTGGCTGCTGCATAGTTTTCCTAAGTATGCACCCCATTCTTTCTGGTGTATACTTAGGTGCCTCTATTTCTAAATCCCCCAAGATCTAATCCCACACATGTGCTATGCCTCTCCCAGCTCTGCAGCAAGCAACACCTCACTTGTCTGAGCTCTCTGTGTTCTAAAGTCAACAATCCTAAATCGCTGCCCCAAATCACACCGGTGTCAGAAGTCAAGCGGGCAAGATGCCCTGTAGGGCCCTCTCCTCACTCAAGAAAAATTGTCACTGTTTCTCCTAACCTGGCTCTCACCTGGTGGTGAATCCATTCAAGTGTGACTGCTTCCCTTTCTCTGGACTGGAAAAAAGCCACTGGCAGAGTCACACGAAGATCTATGCCATGTGAGACGTAGGTACAGCCACAGCAGACAGTGGGTATGTCGTGATCAATACTTACCACAACCCTGGAGATGGGTGCTCCTGTTACCTTCCTTTTATACCAAACAAATCTGGGGGTCTGAGGGCTCATCCTGGGTGTCTAATAAGATGGCCACATCTGACTCCTGAGCTCTTAAATATGGTTAGTCTAAACTGAGGCATGGTGTGCTTTGAGAGAATCATATTTTTTACATTAATCACACTTTGAAATATTATTTTACATAGATTGGGTTAATCAAAATATTGTTTCTTTACTTTGTTTCTTTTAACTTTAATACTAGAAACCTTTTAACTTTAATACTATAAACCTTAGAGTTAAATATGTGATTTGTGTTGTATTTCTATTGGATTTGACAATTACCTTAAACCAAACCCAAGCTTCAACCCAGGCTGATCTGTCTCTAAAGCCTTGCCCTTCACTCATCTGCTAAAACCACCCTTCTATGCTGATGTTAAAGTTGTCCCTACACATGATGAGAATCAAACATATGTATGCCTGCAGTGGGGCTTCTGAGGAAAGAGGAAATATGTTTTACTCTTCCTATAAGTGTGTGTACATGTTGGGAGTGCCATTGATTTAGAGATAAAGAAACTAAACTAGTTGGCATGCCCACACTGTTTCAGATTCTCTACCATGCAGGGGCAGTGGTGGAACTTAAACCCAGGACTTTCTGACTGCACAGACTGGTCTCTTTCCCTTGCTGTCTGTCCAAGGGCTCCCATACTCTGTAAACTAGAAGGAGGCTGGGCTCAGGTTGAGACTAGACTGCAACCCAGATCCCTGGGTCATCGTGACAAGTTCCATCCTAATGGACCTGAGGAGTATCTGCAGGAATTGGGATGATGTTAGGTGCAGAGAAAGGTGAATGCTTTCACATTAGACCTGAAAGGGCTCTTAGCAATCATGTGGCTCCAAGCCTCACTTCACAAACAAGGAAACCTGGCTTCAAAAAGGTTATGCCACTCAGTTTAATGTACACAGATCCAGAATTTGCATCAAAAGCCATTTTACCATCTAGTTAGCATTCGCTCCCCTTTTAGTCTCTTTCTTTGTGTTGTAATAAAGTGGGGGCAAAAAAAAGAAAACAAACAAACAAAAAACCCCACAAAAACCGAAAACCTATGCCTGACAGCAGGGAACAGGCTTTATTTAGGAATAAAACCTGGAAGAATGCATCTAACTGGGCAGAGAGCCCATGAGAGTCAGAAAGCCTGCTTCCTTACAGGCTAAGGGCTTTTTATGGGGCAAGGAAGTGTGTGTGTGGGGGGGGTGCAGATATAGTCATGGAAGCCAGTGGTTGGTGTGCTAGTGACAGTTCAACTCAGGTCAGGGCAATGGTCAAGGGGAGTTTTTGTTAATTTGTTTCTTTGTTCCATTGGCATGACCTCATGGCCAGACCTCACAGACCTGACAGGGCTCACATTCCAGAGGTTTTATAATATTTATATTGGGATATGGAGGCCATTTTTGTTTGACAATGAGACGGAGATGGATCGAGAGCTAAGAGCTGCCTTGCTGGCACTGTGAGGGTCTTAGAGGTTCTGTGTGCTTGGGAGAAGGATGTATTGGCCTTTGGTCTGTAAGAGAAGAACCTCGTTAATAGAACAGTTAGTGATTTTTTGAATTTGTGACACAATTAGGTTAATTATGTATGGCCCAAAAAGTAGGATGAGGAGGAAAATGAGTTAGAAAGGAGTAGAAAGTGTAGAAGCCATGCTATCTAGGAGGAACCACATCTGAGGATTCCTTTTGATTGGTGGCTATTATCTAGTTGTTTTTATAGATCAGATATTAAACTGATTATCTTTTGCAAATTTTTACTAACATTAGAACAACACATTTTAGGAAACTCCTGACATCCCAAATGATGGAGTAAGAGCAGGTAATCAATTGTTGCCCTAATTTTTGGAGTAGCCTGATGTACCTTACCTAATTTTTATTGATGGCTGTCAAAGCTAAGGCTGTGTTGTTAACCATTTTGGTGATTAGGCAGGCCAGCTGATGTATTCAAATATAAGCACCTATCATAATCTGGGGATGGCCAATAAAGTGGCTGACAATCCTGTAACAAGAGCTGGGGACCAGAGATGTAAATTGCTATTATAGTCAGAGCTTATGACTTGTGAATGAGTTGCTAACGATGGAGAAGGTAAAATCATTCTGAGTTTACCACAGTTTGTCAACACCTTTTACTGTAGTTGGACTAGTGACTTTCACCTGTGTCTCATTCATTTCCTCCTGTCCCTGACACACCTGCAGGGAATAGCTCAAAAAATGTTTGTTTACTTGCCGTTGAAACTAAATTCTTGTTGCATGCAGAACTGGAACGTCTAGTTTCCATAGGATAAAAGAAAATCTTAAGCACATTTTGAGCATTCAGGATTTCATGAATCAGGGTAGTACCAGCCCACAAGGGGCTGGAATAGTGAAAGGAAAAACTTTTATAAAGAATCTGCAGAAACAAGACAAAGAAAACGATTTTGCTGGGTGAAAGTGGGAAGTGCCTAGATAGAGATGAGTTGGTGGTTTCTGATTGGTGCAGTTTCTAGTTCCATTTTTCTATTTACATTGGCTTTGATTCCCTGTTGTAGGAATTCAAAGTGCCAGTGTGTCCTCAGTCCAATGGCCTCTAAATTAGGATTTTTGTTTTCAATAATACCCACTTCTTGTTTCCATACACATTTTCCTCATATTGTTCCCATTGGAAAGCAATGCCTACAGCCCACCTCTGAAGACCTGAGATCCTTAGATGTGGATTTGTAAATCAATCCTCAGAAAGTACTTATTTGCTTCCAGGAATTTTGGCTGTATCTTAATAATTTTATTAGTCTCTGTCCAGTTTGTGCTGCTGTAACAGGACACCTTGGACTTTATTAAGAACAGAGGTTTCTTTCTCACAGTTCTGGAGGCTGGGCATCAAGGTTGAGGTGCTGACATCTGGTGAGGGCCTTCCTTGCTGTGTCATTCCATGGCAGGAAGCGGGAGGGTGAAGGGGAAACAGCAAGAGGGGGCCAAACTTGCTCTTATAACAAACCCACAGTTGTGATACTGATAATCTATTTGTGAGGGCAGAGCTCATGTGACCTGATCGCTTCTTGAAGGCCCCACTTCTCAACACGGTTGCGCTGAGGATTACATTTCCAACACATGAACTTTGGGGGACAAATTCAAGCCACATCAATCTTATTAACCGTTGGTTCCTGAGAGCCTGACTCCATTCCTGGTGCTGTGGAGTTGCTCAATAAGTGCTTGTTGAGTGACAGGTAGCTGTCATGATTACACAACAGCTAGCGCTGCATGCCATGCTCTGATCTCGCCTCTTACGTAGGTAGTTTCTGAGGCAGGTGTTATGATTAGTCCATTGGACAGGTTCAGCTACTGAAGCTTATAGCAATTAAGTGGCTTCCCAAGTTCATTCAGATGATAATTAAAATTAGATAATTAGGTCTTCGGCATAATGTTTGTCCCCATGGAAAAAATTCTAAACTAGAAGTTTCCTATACTGGTTTGGCCATTTATGATTTTTGTTTAGGCACTCCACCTTCCAAACTTCAATTTTCTTACTAGAAAAAAATGTCCTGGTTAGAGTTATTAAAGTGATCTTTAAGAATAGTTTTCAGCGGGTCTATGTGCTACTGTCAAGTTAGTGACCCAGATGCCATGACATAGCTGTCCATGAGCAGACAATGATGTGAGGAAAAAACTATTTTCTACTCAATTTTTAATACACATTCAAACTGTATCACAATAGCTAATCACAGTGATATTTACCAGCAACACAAATCATTATATTTAAGTTTAATGTGAAATCAAACTTTTAAATCAACATATATGCCTTAGAAATATTAAATGTAGCCAGGTGTGTTGGTGCATGCCTGTAATCTCAGTATTTGGGAGGCTGCAACAGGAGAATTGCATGTTGGAGACCAGCCTCAGTAACTTAGTGAGCTTCTTAGCAATGTAGTGAGAACCTGTTTCAAAACAAAACCCCCAAAGGATGGGAATTATAGCTTGGAGATAGAATATCCTGGGTTCAATCCCCAGTGCCACAAAGAAAAAAAATGTCCTTGTTTATATTTAGCTTCCTGTTATCAGTCAGAGATTACTACACCTTGAATTTCTGTCTAGGCCACAGGGACATTTCATTCAATTTGTTTGGTTTACTTCCAGTCAAAAAATCTTTGGCTTTACAGTCAACTGATTTTTGACAAAGGAGCCAAAAACATACACTGGAAAAAAGATAGCCTCTTTAACAAATGGTATTGGCAAAACTGGTTAACCATATGCAGGAAAATGGAAATAAACCCCACTTTCTCACCCTGCACAAGAGTCAACTCAAGGTGGATCAAAGACCTGGAAGTTAGGTTGGAGACCTTGCAGCTACTTGAAGAGGGCATCGGACCAACACTTCAACACATAGGCACGGGTAAAAACTTCCTCAACAAGACCTCCAAAGCACAAGCAACTCAAAGGAAGATCAATACATGGGATTGCATTAAACTGAGGAGCTTCTGTGCAGCAAAGGAAACTGTCAAGAACCTCAACAGAGAGCTACAGAGTGGGAGAAGATTTTTGCCAGTTACTCTACAGATAGAGGTCTAATATCTAGGATATACAAAGAACTCAAGAAAATCACAACCAAGAAAACAAATAACCCAATTAAAAAATGGATCTAAATAGACAAAAGGATCTAAATAGACACTTCACAGAAGAAGAAATACAAATGGCCAATAAATGTATGAGGAAATGTTTCACATCATTAGCAATCAGAGAGATGCAAATCAAAACCACCTTGAGATTTCACCTAACCCCAATCAGAATGGCAATCATCAGAAACATGAGCAACAACAACTGCTGGCAAGGATGTGGAGAAGTGGGAACTCTAATACATTGTTGGTGGGACTGCAAACTAGTGCAACCACTTTGGAAAAGAGTATGGAGAATCCTCAGACAAATGGGAATGAGCCTACCATATGATCCAGCAATACCACTTCTGGGTATCTACCCAAAAGAACAGAAACCAAACTATCAGACCAACACATGTGTATCTATGTTTATAGCTGCACAATTCACAATAGCCAAACTATGGAAGCAGCCAAGATGTCCATCCACAGATGAATGGATTAAAAAACTGTGGAATATGTACACAATGGAATTTTACTCAGCCATAAAGAAGAACAAAATCATGTTCTTTGCAGGGAAATGGATGCAACTGGAAAACATTATGTTAAGTGAGATTAGCTAGTCACAAAGAATAAGGAAGCATATGTTCTCCCTAATATGCGGATGCTAGGGAGAAGATGGGGCATAAGAGGGTCTTCAGATGGAAAAGGAGAGACCCTCGATAAACAATGAAGTTGATTTAATCGAAAGGGATTGACGGGGGGCGGGGACACCCTAATGTACATCAAGGTTACTCACTAAATTGAACCTGAGAGGGAGGGAGGGCGAGGGAGCAGGGTGGGAATTGGGAGAAGGGGTTAAATGAAAAATGTGGGCACATATGTCGTTTTCAATTTGTACCTAACAAAGATGTCTGCTTACATTGTACGAATAAAAAATAATAATAAAAAAAATCTTTGGCCTCTCTCACTTGTTTCTCATAAGAAATCCTCACATGTAGTTATTCTAGTCTAGTGCAAAAATTCCCAAAGTGTCTGAAGTATTACTTCCAGAAAGCTCTCTTATAGTCAGGTAAGTATAAGGAGATGTAGTTTAAATAGTTTTCTTTACCCCAAAACTGCAGAGAGCCTTTAACATATTATATGTTTTGAGACATGACAAGATTGTGTATTGATAGGTACAACTGTTCCTAAACTTCTTTGAATGAGGAATCCTTGGATAGGGTTGGGGTAGAGGGGGGCAGGAGTGTTGTTCATTTTGTGTTCTAGGGTTCGAGGAAATGCCTTCTGAGATAACCTAATCTAGAAGCTTCCTTCCTGTCTTGGATTTTTCCTTTCATGATGAACTCCTGCTGGGGTGTGTGTGTGTGTGTGTGTGTGTGTGTGTGTGTGTGTGTGTGTGTGTGTTATTTACTTATAATTTATTGTTGTGATGCTAGGTATTGAACCCATGCTAGGCAAGTACTCTACCACTGACCTACATCTCCAGCCCTGAAATAGAAAATTTTAAAAAGACAATTTTCTTTCATAAAGTCTAAGTAGAAACTTCCTGAACCCCAGACAGAAGCTGGAAAAGGAACACAAGAGTCTGGGCCAGGGCTTGCTGGTATTCCAGTCCACCTCACCATGATTATCTTTATCTAGGAGTAGGAGATTTTAGTTTCCTGATGAATTTACTTCCCATACAGATCCATAAAAGGAAGAGCAGACCTGGAGTGTGATGTGAGAACTTTTGTTATCTCATTAGATTTCCCCCCTTATGTACAGTCTTTGGCTTAAAATAACCTAAACAAAGCTAACTAGAACACTTTCCAGCCAGATGCTCAAAGTGCATTAGGAAACTCACCTGCACTTGAAGAAGGTGACTAAAGGGTTAAGCTTCCTGTCTGAGTTTGCTCACCTCAGAGCACTTTGCCTGGGAAGCCTGAACTCACTGGGCTCCTACCTCAAGTAACTGTGAGTGTGGCTGAAGAGACCAGCTGCAGGAAAGATATGGAGAAATTGAGAGGCCCCCATGTTCTGATTCAGCTGGAGACCTGGACACACGACAGAATCTAGTCCTGACTTCCTAAGGCCTTGACCAAATGTTGGCTATGATTTGGGGAAAATGTTAGGAAACATATTTGTTTACACATACACATGAATGTGGGATTGCTCAGGGGTATAAGATTACAACATCTGCAAACCCTATTCAAAGTAGCAACTCAGAAAAATCCATACTTAGAACTCAAGGTGGTAAGTTACGACACGGTAACTTCACATCCTGGCCAGCCATTCAGATTGCAGTTATGAAACTGCTCAAATCTGCCTTAAAGAGCACCACAACACAGCCAGTTCCTGTTGCTCTGCAGATTGATCCATTCTGGGCCTTGTTTCCCACAGAATGGGCCTGCTCCGATCCCTGGTGCTCTGTGCCCTGGCTGCATGCTATGGGGCCATACCTGCACCGCAGCAGACCCTCAAGGACTCCCCTCTTCTGCTCTCCCGGGGCTGCAACGACTCAGATGTGCTGTCGATCGCAGGTTTTGCCCTGCGAGACATCAACAGAGATCGAAAAGATGGCTACGTGCTGAGCCTCAATCGAGTGAACGATGTCTATGAACACAGACAGGCAAGTGATGGTTCCCCTTCTGGAGCAGGCCTTTGGAGGGCCCACAGAGACGGGCTGGGGGTGGGAGTCCAAAGATGCATGGTGGCAGGTGCTTGGAAAGTTGGAAACATTGCTGAAAAGGCTCTGTCCTCCTCTGCCAGGGGGTACTACCGTGCTCTTAATGTTCCTGGGAGTAAATGATCCTACTCAGGCACCTAAAGTTCAACAGTTTATAAGGCATCTTCACAAATATCATACTCTTTGGCTCTCCCATAAAGGAAAGACTGTTCTAGTCGATCTTTATGGGTTTCTGTTTCATGTGGGGTATGGTGTGATTCTCCACCCCTTCCCACAGGAGGACCTGGGATCTTTGTTCTATTTAACATTGGATGTGCTGGAAACCGAATGCCATGTGCTCTCCAGGAAGGATTGGGAGGACTGTGAGGAAAGGACTTTTTTTGAAACAGTAAGTGCTTGTTTTCCTGGGTAGAGTGCCCATGTACTTATTCTAATATTGTGGGTAGAACCAAGTTTACTTATAGGGGCTTCTGAGATGTCCTATTGGAGTGATGCTGACCAGAATTGAAAAATTGTCCCTGAATGGATTTTTTATTTTTATTTTTTAACTACTAAAATCCTCCTGTATGCTCCAAATCAGTGTTTAACTTGTGTTTAACTTGTAAGAAAAAGACCTGCGGTAAACATTCTGGATGTGGGATTAAGGCAGACAGTAGAAGCAATGGAAGGAGACCTTTTAAAATTTGTTCTGTTTTGCTTTGTTTTGTTTTGATGAACATTGAAACGAGGTTTGGGTTAGAAAAAGGGATAGCTTACAGCATGGGGGTTCAGTTCTGAGGATTGCTGTAGAAGGTTGGTCTGGAATCATAGAACCCAAAGGGCCTCAAAATTCATCCTTTCAGAGATGATCATTGGAGAGTCTTGAAAATAATATTGTCAATTTTCATTTGACTTTCAATTATTTCCATTAATTGATATAGGATTTCAGAATATTGAACTATTTAAAAGTAAGATTTTTGTTCATGATATTTTTTCAAATCATTCAACTAAATTTGTCAACCTGCACCTAACTGATTTTAAAAAGTAAATAGTCTACTTACCCTGTTGTTAGTTATATTTGTTATGGTGACACTAGCTATGCCAACATTGTACACTAAAATGTGTATATTGGCTCTAGTTTGATGGAATTTTATTACTTATTCATGTAGAGTTCAAGATGGAAGTTCCTGGGGGGTGGGTGGGGAGTGGAGAGAGAATGTTACTCCATGAGTGATTTCGAGGCCCAGGTTTCTTCCATGGCATGAGTGTGGCTACCAGGCTCACCTGCATTGAGCTATGGAAAGAGAAAGAGCAAAGGGAATAGAGAGTGTGCCAGACCTGGAAGTGGTTATTCTGCTCACTTCCTGTAGTTAGAACTCAGTTATCCACACCTAACTGCGAGGCAGGCAGCAAGTGTAGCTAACTGTGTCCCAGGAAAAGGTTAAACAGTTTTATGAGCACCTATATTTCTTCCCATCCCAAGCACAGAATTTGATGTGAAGTTTCTCAGTATTTTAAAATGAAATCCTCAAATTCTAATTTAAAGAGTGCTCTCAATCCTTATGATTCCATCCACCATGTCACAAAATATGTTTGTTGGTTCCAGGTTTATGGTCAATGCAAAGCGATGTTTTTAGTTAATAAGCCAAGAAGAGTTCTCTATTTATCTGCTTATAATTGTGCTCTTCGTCCAGGTAAGAGATCATGATGATTTTGTTAATTATAACAATGATTGTAAGGATCATTTAAATAGGGCTTTGCCAAGAGTACGTAGGGTTTCTCCCATCCTTACTCATTCCAACACCAATTGCTCAATATTTTCAGTAGTTGCCTCCCTACTGAAATTCAACTCATCTTGCTCCTCTTCCTACAGTTGATCTTCCCAAGTCATTTTCAATCGCTTTACAAGCTGGGCGTGGTGGCACACACCTGTAGTCCCTGTACTTGGGAGGATAAGACAGGAGGATCGCAGTTAAAGGGAAGTCTCAGCAAGTAGTGAGGCTATGATGAACCTAGAAAGACCTTTTTTCAAATTAAAGAAATAAAAAATTGGGCTGGAGTGTAGCCTGAAGGTAGAATGCCTCTGGGTTCAATCCCCATTACACACACACACACACACACACACACACACACACACACACACACATCTTTACATTTATGTCCTTAATCAAATCTTAATTTTAGTCTTTCATAAATGGAAAAATCTCTACAACTGATCTCCAGGCTCCCTTCTAGAAATCTCTGCCATTATTTTCCTGACATTTCATTCAACTTTCCAATTTGTGCATCTTGTTTGTGCTTCTTGCTTGGCTGAGCATGCCCTCCTTTGATGACTTCTGTCCTCGAAACTCACCCCTTCTTTAAGGGACACCAGCAATACTGCTTCATCCACATCATTCCCCATTCAAGACAGGAATGGTGCTCTCCTGTTAAATATTCCTATTAAACTGGCTAAGCCACCCATGAAGCACAGACCACGCATTACCTTCATCTGGAGTCTTATATCTTTTATTCTGTAGAATATTTTATCCCTTTTTCTTCCTGTTCCTTACTCTCTATTTCCTATCAAGTTGAAGGAGTCACTAATATTATTGAAGAAATAAGATAAGAATAAGGCTGAAACTAGTGACATCTGAAATAAGCACATGCACTCATCCTGGATCCTCATTTTCACTAAAGAATGTCCTTGGAAAGCATTCCTCCCTAGGGTGGGAACATAGGCTATGGCTACTTATCACACTGCTGTGTGCTTGTGACTGACTCCCCTATGGATCTTGTTAAAATGAAGATTCTTATTCCCTGGGCCTGGGCTGGCCTTAAACTCTGAGATTCAAACAAGCTCCAGGTGGTAACAATGCTACCTGTTCCCTTTGAGTTACATGGCAACAGAGGAAGCATTTTATTGGCCCACAGTTTAAGGTTCTTGATTGTGAAGACAAGACTCACCTAAAATAAATTAGGGAACAACTAATTAACAGTCTCAGGGCTTTCATGAAAGTCATAGGTGTCAGAGCTCTGGGGCTCAGGAAGTGACACGTAGTGATGTCGCAGGACTGGCACACTGTGGATGTTAATGGCCTGTGATCTTCCTCAGTCTCCAATATACAATTAATCCAAACGAGGTGTTTTCTCTACAAAAATAACTTCAAGGCAAATTCCTTAGCCTGACTTTTGTACTATGTTTGCCATCCCCAAACAGAAAGTGTGGTTGCACCATAGTGTGATCCTTCTTTCCAGTTACATAGTGATTTGACCAATTCTGTTTTCTGACTCACTTGCCTTTTCTAAGGAGACATGGTGTGTCTCCCCCTCACATTATGTCACTTACTTATTCTGCTAGCATTTACTAAGCACTCACCATGTGTGAAATATTGGGCTAGGGGTTAAGGACTAAAAGATGAATGAGACATGGTAGTAACAAAAGCCCTGCCTTTTAAAGGCACTCAGTCTACTTCACAGAGGCAGTTATGAGCAGAGGCACTAAACTAGCTGGGGTGTGGTGGGAAGCCTTATGTTAATACACTGGATTATGAGTCTTTAAGCAAAATTCCTAGAGTAAATGAATTTGTGTGGAGTGAAAACTATCTGCTTTGAATTCTTTTTTAGTTATTAAAAAGATTCATTACTACCGCTTCAAAATGTGAAATAAAATATCTCTAGAACAAAAGCAAAAGAAAATGTGTTAAAAGTTAGATATTACTATATAAAAATATTATTATCATAATTACCATTTAAGAGAAATGTTGCTTCATAGAGAGTTTTTGAAAAGAAAATTCATGAGCCAAGAATTATTTCATAGAACTAATTAGTTCATAGAACTAACACTGCTCATTACATAAAACTCACTGTCAACAGCAACTTCTTTTCCAGAAAATGCCTTTCTCTCTCCATCCTTGCCAACACTGAATGTTAACATTTTTATTCAGTTTTTGCTTATGTCATATGATGTATGACTATTCACAAGATTAAAAATTTAATAATATTTTTCAACTTCTGCCATCGGCATCAACAGTTTCTCGAAGAGAGATTCATTTTAGATGCCCTGACTGCCCAAGCCCCAGTCCCACTGACTCATCAGATCCCAAAGTTTTGGAAGCTGCCACTAAGTCTCTTGAAAAATACAACAAAGAGAGCACCTCGAAGCAGTACTCTCTTGTCAAAGTCACCAGGGCTTCAAGTCAGGTAAGACTAACTTGCCAAACTCCAGTCTATTCTTCATATAGAAAGGTGTGGTTTTAATGTCTTGACTCTTATCTTGTAACAGTGGATGTTTGGCCCTGCTTACTTTGTGGAATACTTAATCAAAGAGTCACCATGTACGGAATCCAAGGACAGCAGCTGCTCACTCCAGTTATCAGACTCTGAGGTGAGTATTCCTGAATATCTCCATAGTATGTAGATCACTCAAAGTTCACAGCTCATTTCTAAGTATTTGTTTAGCATAAATTTTACATGAGGTATTCTAAAGCACAGATATTTTTCTTCCCCACAAAGAGCAACTGGCTAGTTAGAAATTGGGCAGGTCTAGCTGCAATATCAAGCGGTTTTATTCAACCTTAAGTGTAATTTTCATCAGCAATGTGATGCAACTGAAAAAAGTGGTCATGAGGGCTATAAAATCTAGACTCACTGGCAATGATCTTACTTTGGTCTGAACAAATCAGGTTACATTTAGAATACAGCATGGTGTTCCATTCCTTGGACCACTCTTTAAGAAAGACTAATTCAAAGAAAGCATCCACAAAGGGGAGTGTGCTTTGAAACCATCTGAAACACACCAGATGGGAATGTCAGATGGCTCAATATGCTGGAGTAAATTGGGCAAAATGCACCCAAAGTATTTTCCCCTTATTTCCTTATTTATAAGCAACATATTTATTGGGATATAATTTATGTACCATAACATTCATTCTTTTGAAGTATAAACTCGATTGTTTTTCCTTGTTTAGTATATTCACAGAGTTGGGCCACAACCACACTGTGCCACACCACACTGATAAATTGCATGAATATTATTTTATCATCTGTTGGTGGACATTTGGGTTATTTCCTAGTATAGACAAGGGTCCAAGTTTTTATGTAAACATATGTCTTCATTTCTCTTGGGTATATACCTGAAGAGGACTTATGAGAACTCTATGTTTAACCTTTTTTGGGGGGGGTGGTCCTGGGGATTGAATTTAGGGGTGTTCTACCTCCGAGCTACATCCCCAGCCCTATTTTTTTATTCTTTATTTTGAAACCGAGTCTCGCTAAGTTGCGGAGTGCCTCACTAGGTAGCTGAGGCTGGCCGCGAACCCGGATCCTCAGGTCTCAGCCTCCCGAATGCTCGGATTACAAGTGTGCGCCACCATGCCCGGCTTATGTTTAACCTTTTGACTAACTGCCATTCTGTTTCCCCAAATGATAACACCAGTTTCATAACCATATCAGCAATGTTTAATGGTTTCAGTTTTTCTACATCTTTGCCAATGTTTATTATCATCTTTCTTTTTGGCTACAGCCATCCTCCTGTGTATGAATTGGTATATATTGTGGTTTTTACTTCATTTCCCTGATGGATAATGATGTTGAGCATCTTTGAATGTCATTTTCAATAATTTTTATTGGCCAATTGTATGTCTTCTTTGGAGAATGTCTATATAAATCCTTTACCCATTTTAAAAGTGGGTTACTTATCTTTTTATTGTTGAATTCTAAGAGTTGTTTATATATTCTTAATATCCTGATCACATGTTTAATTTTAAAACATTTTCTCCTTTCTCTGAGTTGTCTATTCACTTTCTTGATAGTATTTTTGTTTGTTTGGTTTTAGCACTGGGTACTGAACCCAGGGCCTCAGACATTTCGGCAAGTGCTCTACCATTGAACTATATCCTTTTTTATTTTATCTTTTGAGACTGGGTCTCACTAAGCTGCCCAGGCTGGCCTCAAAATTGTGATCCTCCTGCTTCAGGCTCCCGAGTAGCTAGGATTATAGACATGTGCCCCCATGCCTGGCTACAATGGATTTTTTATATTGACCTCATGTCCTGTAACCTTGATGAATTTATTTATTGATTGATTTATTTATTTATTTATTATGGGGGAATGAACCCAGGGGCATTCTACCTCCGAGCTACACCCCAGCCCTATTTTTTATTTTTGACTTTGAAACAAGGTCTCGTTAAGATGCCAGGAGAGGTAGAGGGGGGGGCTCACTAAGTAGCTGAGCTTGGCTGAGAACCTGTGATCCTCCTGTCTCAGCCTCCCAAGTACTGAGATTACAAGTGTGTGCCACCATGCCCGGTTTGAACTCATTATTAGTTCTAATAGTTTTTTAGTGGTTTCTATGTATAAGACCATACCATCTGCAAACAGAGATAGTTTTGCTTTCCAATCTGGATGCCACATATGTCCATAGACTCTGTGGTCCACCTGTTAAGCACACCCACAAACTCTCTTTGTGTTCTACTTAGTGTCAGTACCAGGTAGGCTGATACATTTCTGTAGCTCAGCAAATTCTAGCCAGTGTGAGAGTGACCAAGCTGTTCTTAGTACAGGCACCTGCAGTCTCCTCAGAAGATGCTGTTTGAGTGCCTCTCCTCTATGATAGCGTGACAAAGAGGAGAAAGGAAAGGGGGAAGCACAATTACCCAAGAACTTCATACATTAATGAATTTTCTACCTTAAAGAATTTCATGCCGTCTCCTGATATGATTTGAAGGTGGATAAGAGAGTAATGTTTAGGCAATCTGCTTTGACATGTTAGTAAATTTTATGTGTATATTTTATCAATAATACACTTTATAAGCATTTTATTTAGTATCATCTTATTAATAATATTCTATCTATATTTGAAAATGTGTATAATTGATGATTCTAAAATTCTTCTTCTAGGAAATTAAAGAAGTAACTAGAAACATTTGAAAAGATGTAGTTTTAATGTTTAAGCAAAAAATTCGATCAAATCTAGTTGTCCTACAAGAGAGCTTGTTAAATGATATAGAGACATACTAGGTAGCCATTATAAAGATAATCATAGGAGACTACCCAATGCCATAAAAGGATTTTCATAATATACTGTTCAGTGATGAAATTTTTATAAAGTGATATGTGCTATATAATCCTAGTATTGTAGAAGAAAAACGTATATACATAGAAAAAAAAGATTTGAAGAAAAGAAACCAAATCATTGCAGGTAATAAGTAAGTACCTTTGATGAAATTACAGGCCTTTTATCTTCTTTTTGTTTATCTATATTCTAAACAGACATTTATTATATTCATAATAAGGAAAAAGTTGTTTTAATTTAAAATAATAAGAAGTTGAAAGTGCTGAGAGTGATTTTTTTCTGAGAAGAGAAAATTCAGATGTTTTATATAAAAGATGGAAGCAATATGTGGAAGCTAGGGAGAAAATGGGACATAAGAGGGACTCCAGATGAAGGAGAATCCTTAGGTGAACAAAGAATTTGAGTTAATGGAAGGTGAAAGGGGTAGGGAGGACACCCTAATGAACATGATGTACTTTCCATGAACACATCTAAGTCAATCACTAAACTGACCTTGAGAAGGAGGGAGGAGGAGGGAGTGGGGTGGGACTTGGGGAAGGGTTAAATGAGAAAAGTGTACATGGATGTCTTTACCTATACTAGCTTGTACCTAACAAAGGTGTGTGGCTACAATGCACCAAATAAGGGAAAGATGAAAAAAAAAAAAAAGATTTGTTTAAGTTACACCCGGGGATTTTGGATCTACATAACGCGGAGCCCACTTCTATTAACCTGGCAGAAACAGCTAAGACATTTGTAGATTGGCTTCAAGCCTTGGTCACTACCTGGCCCTCATTTACCTCCTTGCTAGGAGGAGCTATCGTAGCAACAGCAATAGCCATTCTAGGTTTATGCATTCTACCACTTGTTGTACACCTTGTGATCAATGCCTATGTTAGTATATGAGCAGATTTACATCGAATAAAAATGCAAGCACTGCCTTGCACAGGGCCTGGTAGTCAATGACGGGTTTGATTTTCTCAGGGCAAATCAACCTAAGACAGGGCTCATTGAATGACTCATTGAGACCCCATGACGGGTAAGATTAATCACCTGGTAGGAAATGACATGAGACAGGCACAGTCCTTCGTGCATTTTAAAATAAAAATGGGGGAGTTGTGGGAGCCCAACTGGGCCCTATCCCCCCTGGCAGTTGCTATCTGCATATATGAGCAATTATACTGACTCTTCTGCTATGGCTACATTGGCGTCTCGAAGTTTGGAGATTGCCCCTAGGATGCGTAGATGAAAGACCCTCCTACTTCTTAGAAAGTAAATATATGACCCTAAAGGAGTATGGATTTGTGACTCTAGAAAGTTTGCTTGACCAGGTTATATTAAGAATGTGGGCTATACGTGTAAAATGAAGAAGTGGTGCTATTTGTGATCTGACAATGATTGATATCTCAAAAATGTCTATGTAACCCTGTTGTACCCTGTTGTACTCAAGAAATGTATAAAAAATCCATGCCAAAAATATAAATAAAAAAATTAATTAATTAATTTAAAAAAATAAAAGATGAAAGCAAGTTTTCTAATTTACCCAAGGGTAGAACTAAGGCCAAAAAGTAGATATTATACAGACAGAGCTTTCTGTTCAATGCAAAGAACTTTCTAACAGAGTTTTGTTCCACAAAAAAAAGTCCGAGTTTTCCATTATTGGGGGCAATTTAGCCTAGTTTGTGTGACTTCTTGGTAGAGGTGACGTATAATTGGCTCAGAGACTGCGTATGGTAGAAGTATAAAATGCTAACTGTGTCTACATAAGCAAAAAGCAGGTTGATTTCCATTTAAGATCATTGGTAATCTTAATACTCACATGACTTTCTTTTTTCTTTCTTTTAGCCCGTTGGTATTTGCAAAGGTTCTCTGAGTCGAAGACACATAGAAAAGTTTGTCTCTGTGACTTGCGACTTCTTCAAACCACAGGTACTTTTCAATCCAATTGTCTTCCAGTGAAGGAAAGAGCAGTTTATCTGCATTAAGGAGCCACTAACCCCCACACCCCACCCGCTTAACTTTCCCATGATCATGATCCCCACTTCACTAAGACTACCCTAATGCTGACCTCACATGGTACCTGGTCAGAAAGAAACCTGTCACACTTTGTTTTAGTCACACTGTGGTCCTGTAGAATAAGGAAGACACAGTCAAAAACAGGGAACTACCAGCTTGGATGGCTCAAGCCTCCAAAGCATCAAACTGAGTGGCCCAAAGAAACCTTGCCCCAAACCTCGAGAAGAAGTCATTTCCCTGAGAACATTCAGTCTCTCTCCAGAAATATCTATTGAGCATTTACTATGAGGCAGCCTGGTATAGATGAGACAGGCCACCTGGGTTCCGGTTCTGCCCTGTACCTGTGAGCCGTGGGGCCATAGCAAGCTGTCCAAGTCTTGCTTCCCTATCTATACAATGGGGTTGCAGCACCAACCTCATCAGATCCCTATGAGAAACAAGAGAGAGGATCTGGACGAAGAGTGTTATACAAGTCCTGGCACAGAATTAACAATAAAAGGTGCCTGCTGCTACCACTACTGGGGACAGAGACAGCTCACTGGGGGCTAGGAACAAGTCAGTAAACCTGTCTGGACTACTGTTCAGCTCTGAAACCGAGAGACTTGCAGTGAAATTTCTATAGGTCTTGACTCCCCTGGCCCTGTTTTGTTTTTTAACCCTTTCACAAGAGACCCAGCCTTCTATCTGATCTCCTTTTGAAATGTTGCCCCAGAAAGGCACAGACCAGTTTAGCCTGGTACCAGATATAGTAGAGCTTTCCTTGTGGAATTCTGCATTTGAAAACATTCTGCCAGGCATGGTGGTGCACTCCTGTAATCCCAGTGCTTAGGAGGCTGAGACAGGAAGATTGCAGATCAAGGACAGCCTCAGCAATTAGTGAGACTCTTACAACTTAGTTAGATCTTGTTTCAAAATAAAAATAAAAATAAGACTAGGGGTATATCTTGGAGGTAGAATGCCTCTGGGTTCAATCCCTAGTACCAAAGGCAGGGAAAAAAAAAAGAAAAAAAAAAAAAAGAAAACATTCTTATTTCAGGTTCAGGCTCCTGAAGATGAAACTTCTACTGCTAATAAGGGATCTGTGAAACTCCCCAAAGTGGAAGAGCCTGAGCAGAAAAACACAACTCCCTCCAATTCCTCCTCCAAAACTGTGCCAAAAGGATCTGTCCAATACCTCCCTGACCTAGACAAAGGGAAACCTGAAGATTCCAAGGATGAGAGCCCTCAGGAGGCCTTCCCACTGCAGCTGGATCTAACCACGAATCCCCAGGGAGACACCGTGGATGTCTCCTTCCTCTTCATGGGGCCTGAGGAGAAGAAGCTGGTTGTCCTGCCTTTTCCCAAAAAAGAACAGCACTCTGCCGAGTGCCCAGGACCTGCCCAGAGGGATGCCAGACCTCTTGTCCTCCCACCCTGAGAATCACAGAGAGAAGTTTCCTTGGGGGCATAGCACCCTGCACAGGATGAGAGGTGGTAGGGATGGGTCAGAGGAAGAGTGGGTTCAAATGTGGACAGTGACTAATAAAGCATGTCTTTGACTCTTCTCAGTTTCAATGTGTTGATTAGATATAGAAATAATGAGACTAACATCCCCCTGCCATAACAACAGCAGACCACATCAATACTTTTTGTTGCAGACTCTCAGGTCGAGCATTGAAGGGCCCATCATGACAATCAATTGCAGTCTTCTTTTTCCATATTGAAAAAAAAAAAGCATGGGACAAATTTCCCCTGAGTTGGAAGTACAGACGTGTGTGTGCATATGTGTATGCACATGCTCACACTCACACACAAGAAAAGACTCTTGACATTGTGAAAGAGATTCAGCAGATGTAATGATTGTCCTCCCACCTGGTAGCCATTTCTCAGAAGAGACATATAGACTTAGCATAATTTACATGAGAGAAGTAGATAATAGTCATATTCTATTACTCTTACCTGCTGCTCATAAGAAGGAAAAAAGATTGTGTGGGGTGTCATGTCTATTTTATATCCTGTGTAAGTCAGAGTCTGGCAGGAGGCAGAATGCTCAGATAGCTCAACTGAAGAGACATCAGGGAAGGGACCTTTAACAAGATCTTTGGGCTAGGTAAGAGAAGGATAAGGGATGCTGAGGCACCTGGAGGATAGCAACTGCAGAGAGCTTCCACCACCCTGGGCTGAGAAGGCAGGAGGAAAAGTGGCTAGCTTACCCAGGCAGGGGGAGCTGGAGCTGGCAGGGACCACGCTGGGGCAGGATGCAGTGACTGCAGAACCTGCTGTGGTGTGGGAAGAAGTGAGGTATAAACACCATGCCCTCTCCTTCCAGTCTTCTCCTCCCATTGGCTCTTTGAACACAACAGCAAACCAGCCAGCAGGGGAGCCTGGGCTCATCACTCCTCCTCAGGCCCTGAAGGGTTCTTCTCTAACTCACGTTTTACATGCTGTTTCTCTAGCTTTGCTTGTTCCCCCCCCCCCCCAGTGCTATGGATTAAACCCAGGGCTTTGTGCATGCTAGGCAAGTACTCAACTACTGAGCTCCTTCCCCAGCTCTTGGTTTTCATTCTTTTTTCTCTTTCTTTCCTTCCTTCTTCCTTTCCTTCTTTCCTTTGTTCCTTTTCTTTAGATTGAACCCGGGGGGTTCTACCTCCACATTATACCCTCAGTGCTTTTTTTATTTTTTATTTTGAAACAGATTCTCACTAAGTTGCTGAGGCTGGTGCACACCTGTGATCTTCCTATCTCAGCCTCCCAAGTACTGTAATTACAGGCATATACCACTGTGCACCTCTGGCTTTCCATTCTTGACCTTCATTTCTTACTTTGAAAACTCCATACAGGCAAACTAATCCACATTCTTGCCAACAGCCTCAAAATGGTGTAACTATTACTCATTTGAGGGCCTTGTGTTCAAACAGTTAGTGGTTTGCAAATTGCTAACGCTAATCTATGCTGAAACACCAGGTGTTGGACATTTTTAGTTATATGATGTTAAGACGTTCTGCTAACATATTTTTAAAAGGGATCTCTTAGATGGGCAAGGTGGCACACTCCTGTAATTCCAGCTACTCAGAAGGCTTCGCAGGAGGATCACAAGTTGGCAGCCAGTTTAGGCATCTTCGAGAAACCATGTCTTAAAATAAAAAATTTAAAAAGGGCTCGAGATGAATCACAGTGGCAGAGCACTTGCCTAACATGCATGAAGCCTTGGGCCCAATACCAACATCAAAACAAACAAACAAACAAATAAACAAAAAAAAACAGTAATGAAAGACACCACTACACACCTACTAGAATGTCCAAAATACAGAACAGACAACACCAAATGCTGCTAAGGATCTGAATTAACAGGAACTTTCAGTCATTACTGGCAGGAATGCAAAATAGAACAGCTACTTTGGAAAACAGTTTGGCAATTTCAACAAAACAAAACATACTCTTACCATATCGTCTAGTAATCACACTCTTTGGCATTTATCCAAATGAGGTGAAAGCTTAGGTCCACACAAAACCCCATACATGACTGTTTATAACAGATCTGCTCATCATTGCCAAAACTAAGAAGCAACAAAGATATCCTCTAGTAGGTGTGTAGATAAGTGAAATGTAGTACAACCAGACAATGGAATATTACTTGGTGCTAAAAAGAAATAAGCCATCAAGCTATGAAGAAACATGGAGGAATTTTAATGCATAAAGGCTACCTACTATTTGATTCCAAATATATATGACATTCTGAAAAAGGCAAAACTATGAAGACAATAAAAAAGATCAGTGGTTGCCAAAGGTTAGAGGGGAAGGAAGGATAAATATGAGGAACACACAGGATTTTTAGGACAGAGAAACTATTCTGTATGATGCTATAATGTTGGATACACATCATTACACATTTGTCAGAACCCACTGAATGGACCCTAATGAGTGAAGGGTAAACTCTAATGTAAACTGTGGACTTTGGGTAATAATGATGAGTCATTGTAAATTCATCAGCTGGAACAAAGCTGCCTCTCTGGGTTCAAATGTTTATAGTGGGGGAGGCTGTGAACCTGGGGGGAGTGAGTACTTAGGAACTCTTTGTACTTTCCATTCAACTTTGTTGTGAACATAAAGGTGCTCTAAAACATGCCTTTCCAAAAAAAAAAAAGTAACAAAATAGATACATTAAATGCCTGATTAAAAATTATTTTTCTTTTTTCTTTTTTTTATTTTTATTTTTTATTTTTTTTGCGGTACTGGGGATTGAACTCAGGGGCATTCTACCTCCGAGCTATACCCCCAGCCCTATTTTTTATTCTTTATTTTGAAACCGAGTCTCGCTAAGTTGCGGAGTGCCTCACTAGGTAGCTGAGGCTGGCCGCAAACCCGGATCCTCCGGTCTCAGCCTCCCAAATGCTGGGATTACAAGCGTGAGCCACCATGCCTGGCTTGATTTTTCTTTTTTAAAAAGTGATTCCTGTTACCAAAAAAAACCCCCTAATGTTATGAAAGTCTACCAACTATCCCAGAGATTCTCAAAGAAATAATCAGATATTTATGAAGATATCTACTATAGCATTACTTATAAGAACAAATAATTGCAAACAACATAAGTGGCCAAAATAGGGGAAATGTTAAATATGTTAACATTATCACACGATCTCTAAAGATAATCTTTTTGAAGAACAATTAATAATCTGGGAAAGTTCTCACAGTATAACCTTAAGGGGAGATGTATATTTAAACCCAATATGCCAGGGAATTGTTAAGTCCTTCCCTTAGGAATAAGTTTGGGGGATGAGAGATGAAGGGATGAAACACTTAATTTCTATTTTACATTATTCCATTTTTAATTTTGTGCAGGGTTTATGTTTATAGACTAAAATTGTATGATTAAAATAGCTCAAGCCTATGTGGTGGCACACACCTGTAACCCCAGTACTTGGGAGGCTGAGGCAGGAGGATTGCAGGTTCAAGGACAATCTCAGCAATTTAGGAAGACTCTCAGCAACCTAGCAATACTCTGTTTCAAAACAAACAAACAATCAAACAAACTAAAAAGGGCTGGGAGTATAGCTTAGAGGTAGAATGCCCCTGGGTTCAATCCTCAGCACCCCCCCCACACACACACACAAACCTCAAAAATTTTAAATTCCATAAAAAATAATCCAAACAACATTCATAAAACTTACATGACTTCTATTAATACCTGAAAAATAGAGGCTATAAGTAAATAAATACAACAGTGAAGAGAAAGAAAAAAAAAACCATCTGGATGTATAGAATAATTCCAAAGATACAGAATATCTATATTATATATAATCAGATAGAAAAAAAATCTATAAGGAAATTACGTATTAGAAAGAGTTGACTTTTCCCATGGGTGGTAGAATTAGAGATGAATTTTCTTTATACTTTTGCTCTTTTTTGCAAATAGCATATGTCCTATTATAAGTAAAAAAGCTTGGATGAATAAAGATTCTGTTAGCTGACTTTTTCTGAAAACATGGTCAGTAGACTAGAAAACACCTCAATGTCAGAATGAGACCATGGAAGTGAAGTGCTATCTACTCCAGTCTGTTACAAATACTATCTTATGAAAAGTCACCACTTCTCCATGCCACATCTGGGGCCATTCTCTGGTCCCAGACCATCCAAGAAGCTTCCCCAAAGCCAAATGTTACTGCCTAGAGCATTAAACAGTTCCTTGGGACAGAACAGCCCTCCTACTCAGCATCTTTTCTGCCTACTCCTGCTGTCACCATCCCAGCACCTTTTATGTGCTCCTTGAGACATCTCACTGGAAGCTACCCGGGTTACTAATAAGCATCATTAGCTCTGTACTCATATTTATGATTCAGAAAAACAAGGAGAAGAGAATGCATGGCTCCTGCAGGTACTGCTAAGTTCCAGCAAAACAGTTCTATAGGAAAGCATATTTTTGTCCTTGAAGCCTTTCCATCCTCCATCATTCCCATTCCTTAAACTACCCCAGCATTTGGTTCACCCCGGCAATCCATATTGGGTACAGCCAACTTAGCAATAATAGAAATCCTTAATTAAGGAGTTAAAGTCACTGGGACATAAAACAGTTTTGTTTTGTCGCAGTACTGGGGATTGAACTCAGGAGCATTCTACCTCCGAGCTATACCCCCAGCCCTATTTTTTTTATTCTTTATTTTGAAACAGGGTTTCACTAAGTTGCGGAGAGCCTCACTAAGCAGCTGAGGCTGGTCGAAAACCTGGATCCTCAGGTCTCAGCCTCCCAAAGTTTTTGTTTTAATTAATAGCTTCTGCCCCGCCCTATTGGGATGGAGCCCTTTAACACCACTTTGAGCAAATTCCATACTATTCTGGTCATTCTGCGTCACACTGGGGTGGTCCCATTTGGATGTTCAACAGCCAGTGTTGCTAAAACTAAATTTCAATATCAAACATTATTCTAAAAGTATTTCCTCAACTTTTAGCACTTATCAAATCTGTGACCCTTGGAAGTGAGGTCTATATTTCATACAACTCCTCCTTTTTCTTTCTCCCTTCAAATTCTTTTTCTTTCTTTCGTTCTGTCTAGATGCCCAGATGTTCTCAATCTTGACTGCACATTGGAATTACCTGGGAATTTTCAAACTACCCAAACCCGAGTCTACTCCAGAGAATCTTATTTGTTTGGGAGGATCTTGAACACCAGATTTTCTTTTTAAAAAAAGCTCTCTAGGTGATTCTAATATGAAACCCAGGTTGAAGGTGGAGGGAACTGAAGTTAATTCCTTCTGGTCATTTCTGAGGCTGCTGGCCTTTGCTGGTACGGAGGTTCCACACAGGTATATTGGTTTCTTTGGAGGGGTGGTAGTAGGATACCTCACCCCTCTCTCCCAGTGTGAGCACCTCATGACTTGTTCTCACCACTGTCCTCTCCCACATGAACTAGTTCTTTCTAACAGGATTTAAGAGATATAGAAAATTGGGATGACATGAAAGTGCCCCCCACTTCTTCCCAGGCATACTGATGATGATAATTATAATCACCGTTTATTTAGTACTCTGTGCCAAGAATTTTATTGGACGCTTTCCATGTTTTCTATTTAATTATCACACAAGGTCGCCAACAGATATTAATCCCCTATTTTATAAATGAAGAAAACTAAAAATCAGAGTTTTGGAGTTTACCCTGGATCACACAAGAAAGTAAGAGCAGGGTTAGAACAGAAATTAAGATCGGGCTCCAAGGCCACAAACTCCTCTTAATCATTCTGTCCCACACAGTCAGTTCCTTTTATGATGTTAACTTTTGAGACTGTTACCTCCCTTAGATAATGCAGTTGTGTTCTGTTGAGGAGTTTTAGTGCCATAATTCAAAAGAAGTTCTGATGGTGGAGAATTCTAGCTGAAACAGACAGACAGATGGAGGAAAATTACTTCACCCTAGACCCCTCCCCCAACACCCACACAAAGCAGTGCTGAGGGTCAAAAACACACTTTGGATCTGCTACTTACTAGAAATATCCAGATTTGTGCAGATCATAGTTTCACCCACCCCCCAGTCACATGTCTCAAGTTTCTGTCCCCAGGACACACTAATCATTTACAGCCTGCCGAGGGATATTTGAACTGGGTTCAAGGTGAACATCCCGAGTTACACAACAAAAATGTATAAAGACTTTGTTTCACCGATTGCGTGTGCGTGTGCGTCAGAACGCCTGTGTAAGCTCTCTGCTATGGTAGACTGTAGCACGAGATGGTGCAGCAAAATGAAGGTGTTTACTGCTGCCTTGCTTTTGATCACGCTGCAGAGTTCCTGCGCTGTGAGTCCCACTGACTGCGATGCCACCAAGCCAGTGGCTGAGAATGTTGTAGACCAGATCAATACATTGCGACGGAGTGGCTATCTTTTCCAGTTGCTGCGGGTCGCCGATGCCCACTTGGACAGAGCGGTGAGAAATTGCCAATGCCCGGGCAAAGTTGGGAGACCATATACCAGAGCACATGTGACTCTGGTCCGTAAGCCAGCTGCTTCACACAACAAATGGCATCCATCAGGGTCTTCTGCTTAGTTTCTGTGGCTGCTATAGATTGTTACGTTTCACTTCAAACTAATGTTTGTTATTAGTTTGTCATTAACTATAGATCAAGCTGTAGGTACTTGGAAGCATTTATACTGAGCCCAGTTGAATGCTTAGTCCTTTGAGATAAAAACTAGAATAAACTGTGGGCCTCGCCCTTGAGGAAATAATCTGCTGGCACACAGAGGCAAACTGAGTAAGATAGGATACATTCAGAACCTGAGTGTGTAGATGTTAGAGCAACTTAATAAAGGAAGATCTGTTGAGATGGGACGAGAGAAAGCTTCAGTGGGTTTTGAGGTAGATAGGATGTGAATAGGAAGAGGGCCTGGAGAAAGGAACCCAGATGAATTTCAGGCACATTACCTCTAGGTGAGTATGAAATCAGAAAGGGGGGTATTAAAGGGTAATTGAGTAAGAGGGGTAGGGGTGACCCAGAAGTTCAGTGTGGGTTCTGGAGGGAACAGAGTTCAATACTGAAGCTGGAAGAGAGACTGTGGACTTTTCTTGAAGCCAAGCGAGCCTACTGCCTTCACTTAAATTATATGCTTATTTGGAGTGGATTTGATGAGCTGATAGAGATTATGAAGGGATGCTAAAACCTCCCCCCAAAAACATAACCACCTACCTTCTCTTTAGTGGAATGCCTGAAATCAGAGAGGCCAGACATGGACTACTACAGAGGCCAAGGAGAGCAATTTACTGTTTGTAAAGTATTAGAGAGGGAGGTACTGCAGAATGCAGAGGATAGGAATATGAGAAATCAACAAGATATTTATACAAGACATTATATGCATTCAACAAGCAATTTAATGACCATTAGCCCCATTCTGGGCTCGTTGCCACATGTGTAGGACACAGGATGAATGGGTATAGTACTACCTCTGAGCGACAGTATTGGGGGGAGGGGCAGAAGACACGTGTGCCTGGGGAGATGGATGGAGTGACAAGAACTTGAACTAGGAAGCAATTTCATGTATTTAGGAATGAGGAAAGGATTGCCAGATCCAGGCAGTGGGATTTAAAGCAATGAGACTGAGAAATAGGAGAGACATTTCAAAGAAAGACTCTTCATGGCCTGGTTTCTGGATAGCCAAAGTAAAAAAAAAGGAAGAAAGCAAAATTGATACACATATTTTTAAGCCAGAGCCTAAACAAGAAGTGATTAATGGCCACTGAAAAGGCAAGGGAAGTTGAGAGAGGCAGCTGGTTTGTGAGAGAAGAGAGTATATTTAGCTTAGGGTAAGTTGCAAATGAGGTAGGAAGTCTAGATTCAGGAAGAGAGCTGGGTGAAAGGACACAAGCCTCAATATAGATTGGAGATGGTGACATGGCTGTCTCCAGTTATTATTCTAGTACTTAAGACACCTCCACCCACCTAACACCACCATTTAGTGATTGCTTTTGAAAGCTTGTGGGCAGAAAAAACATCATGACCAGTTAAAAAGAACATTTGGAAACAAATATTTGAAACTATTTATTCAAATAAATAGATCAAGTGACATGAAGATAGGACATCTGCAAAGATTTGGAGATGAGCAGGAACTTCTGTTTAAGAAATAAAGAGATTGTTTTTATTTTTTAAATCTCCTGGACTCCCTCATATAACTCACCTGTTGCTTTCTTCAGGGACCTGCAACTGTCTATTATTTAGTCTTAGATGTGAAAGAATCTGACTGCTGGATTCTATCCAGAAAACATGGGGATGACTGTACGCCTGCTTCTCGGCGGCCATCTGATATAGTAAGTAAACAGGGAACCGATCCCCTCCTCTTATCGTTCTTACCTTCTATCTCCTCTCTACTCAGGGAAGCTATGTGCATTGGTTTATCCTGTAAAAGAGTAAGAGCAGTTTATCCCTTGAGATTTAAGAAGATTGTGTTGACTTTGAGTAATACTCTCTTGAGAACTGTCCCTGGGAATCCAGTTCAAGATAAGTTAGCAAGGCTTGTGGTCCCTTGGCATGGCATGACTAATGTGAGACCTTGGACAAATCACTAATATCCCTAGACTTCAGTCTACTCAGTTGTAAAATAATATGAGAATAGATGGACTCCATGATTCTTTTCAGCCCTCACAGTCTACGGGTCTGGAAATCTATGAATTTGTAATTCATAGAAGACTGGTTTCATTAGCAGAAAAGGCCATAGGGATTAGTTGCATTGGGGAGTAGGGTGTTCCTGTGTTTGTTATGCATGGGTACTGAGATGCCAGGATCTCTGTCACAGGTTGAGAACACAAAGATGAGTAAGCACATTTGATTTCATTTCCCAAAAAACGAGAAATTACACACCTAGAAGTCTTAGTTTTTCTCCCTTGAAAATGTTTGGGATCCATTTAAACAGTTTCTCCTTCATGCTCAAGAGGGTTTTGGGAGCCAAAAGTGTGCAGCACACAGAATTGGACTAAGAAAATGCAGGTGTTGAGATAAGGTTTGGTGAAGGAAACCCTGAATACATTTTTTCAGTGCTGGAGGTGGAACCCAGGGCCTTGCCTGTGCTAGCCCAAGTCCATTTAAGTGGACAGCAGGAGTATATTGCATCACTTTTATGTTCTCTCACATGCAACCTGAGGAGGGCAGCATGCAATGACTCAACTCTTTTTTTTATAGGTGATTGGACAATGCAAGGTGGTAGCTACAAGATACTCAAATGAATCTCAGGATCTAAGAGTGAACGACTTCAACTGCACCACAAGTTCTGGTATGGTAATCTGTTAAATTGCTAATTAGCTTTAGATTAATATAGAGCTCAGTCATACAGTGCTATTGTCATATAATACCACAATGTACATCAGAAAGGGTCCTTGTTCTTATGATTTCCATTATTACTCACTCTCCTCAAAATAGAAGGAAAACAGTTTTTCCCTATTACTGATACACCTTCCTTTAAAGAAATACAGTATAGAAAGATTTATAAGAGGCAGTATAGCGTCATTGTAGAGACCTAATAGAGACTGGTTTGAGTTTGAATCTGAGCTTCATCATTGTGTGGTCTTGGGAACAAGTTACTTAACCTCTTTAAGCTTTTTTCATTTGAAAATGAAGATTATAACAGTAATCCTTTTAGGATTCATTTTGGATTTGAATGAGATGGTTTGTGTACACTTTGCATAGTACTTAGCACTCAGTAAGTATCGGCTTAAAAATTTAAAATTATGCATTGCTGGGCGTGGTGGCACATATCCGTAATCCCAGTACTTGGGAGGCTGAGACAAGAGGATCACAGGTTTGAGGACAGCCTTAGCAACATAGCAAGACTCTCAGCAACCTAATGAGACCCTGTTTCAAAACAAAACAAAACAAAATTAAAAAGGGCTGAGGGTATATCTCAGAGGTAGAATGTCCCAGGCTTCAATCCCTAATACCACATAATAAATAAATAAGTAAATGAATAAATGAATAAATAAATAAATAAATAAATAAATAAATAAATAAATGTTATGTGTTACTCTACAGTTTACAAAGTAGTCATGTATATATAATCTTGTTTTATCTCACACAAGGCTATGAATTAAGATTGTGATACTTTCTATTAAGAGATCACATAATTAAGACTTGTAGAAGTTTAATAATGTAGCCTCAAAAACATAGCCATGAGGTACCAAAGACACGATGATCTCAACAGTGTTGCCTCTAAAGTCCATGCTCTTTCTATTTACTTTTTCAAAAAGAATTATCAGAATTCCTTTAAAAATGGCAAAACTCAATGTGACATACAAAAACCAAGCAATTTTTGCAGAATGTTGCATTAAGGAAAGGCTGAGATGTATCTTCTCTCCGTGGGTAATGTTACAGATGCTTCTCCCTCCTTGAAAAAGAGTGGTGGGGGGGGCATCATGAATAGGGGTCACAATAGGGACCTAAGCATGGATCAGAAGGAAAGATTAGCACTTTTGCTCAGCTTCTGATTGATCTTAAACAAGTTACTTGGCTTTTCCAACCTTGAAATTTCCTCTATTCTATTTATAGAATAGAGGTTATTGCTATTCTTGTTACCACGCTCATGTGTACCGTATCCAGTCCTAACATTAGCATTGTTGCTTCTGACCCTGTATCTACAACATTGCTATCATCTTTCTCTAGTCTCCTCAGCCCTGGCCAATACCAAAGACAGTCCTGTACTTCTGGATTTCTTTGAGGATACTGAGCGCTACAGGAAACAAGCTGAGACAGCCCTTGACAAGTACAAAGGAGAGAACAGCGATTTTGCCTCCTTCAGAGTGGACCAAGTGGAGAAAGTTGTAAGAGCAGTGAGTATCCACCAAATGTCTGAGGGTCCGGGCTCCAACCTGGCAGGCAAAAATGAGTGACAAACCTCTCCACATGTCTCTGTTGACCAGCTGCCTTTGAAATTGTTGGAGCCTTTGGGGTAATGATAGACAGATGGCAGCTCCCGAGGAACTGCTCTTCTCAAGTGTTTTTTTTAATTTTGGATTTGGGGGAGGTGGGCAGGAAGGTTGGCTCTCTGACAGAGGACGAAAGTTCAAAAAGGAAAGAAGGATAGACAGGAGAGTATTAGGATTATGTGAGTTATTAAAATAATCCAATTTTAATCTCCTTATAGCATGATAGAAAATTGAGGCTCAGAGAAACATCCTTACCATACGCAGTGTGCCCAGGGAGCTAGACAGCTCCCACCTCCCAGTTCAAGGACTTGAGTACCTTCCACCCAGGGTTGTCTTGTAGAGCATCTGGTTGCTGTTTGCCATGCATTTTTGAGAATGAAAATTAAATAGATGATAGTGTAGTGCAATGGATGCATCACAGTGGAACAAATAGAATGCAGTCACCAAAAAGAATGTTTCGGACCTAGGTGCTTGGAAAGAGTTCAAGACATATTACTTACTAAGATGGAAAACATTTTACAGAACAATACTTAACATATTATCCCAATGCTTAAGTCTCTGGGTATATGTGCAACACATGTAGGAAAAGGCTAGAAGGAGAAATGCATCAAACAGATGGTAGTGGTCTCTCTGAGAAGGAGAGGTTGGGTTGTGGGATGGGTGATTTTTCACACTATATTTGATTATGTCTATATATTTGAACCCTTTCAATGAAATGGTGTTCACCTTATCACTTGTGTGATGCATTTGTTTGTGGGGGCACTGGGGATTAAACCCAGGGTCTTGTGCACACTAGGCAAGTTTTCTATTGCTGTGCTACATCCCCAGCCCTATTTATTTATTTATTTATTTATTTATTTATTTATTTATTTTGCGGTACTGGGGATTGAACTCAGGGGCATTCTACCTCTGAGCTATACCCCAGCCCTATTTTTTTTTATTCTTTATTTTGAAACCGAGTCTCACTAAGTTGCGGAGTGCCTCACTAGGTAGCTGAGGCTGGCCGCGAACCCGGATCCTCCGGTCTCAGCCTCCCGAATGCTGGGATTACAAGCGTGCGCCACCACGCCCGGCTCCCTATTTATTTTATTTTATTTTGAGACAAGGTCTCACTAAGTTGTGCGGGCTGGCCTCATACTTGGGATCCTCCTGCCTCAGCTTCCTGAGTAGCTGAGATTGCAGGTGTGTGCCATCATGCCCAGCTTATATGATACATTTTTAAAAGGCAGAAGCTATAAGAAAAAATGGTGCTTATTGGTGATTTTAAGCCTCTTAGTGCTTCACAATATACTGTATAGTAGGTATCTATTACTTTATTTACTTGCTTTTTCTGTTCCTGAAACTATGTTGATCCTATCTGTTCTAGAGAGGAGGGGAAAGAACTGTTTACCATGTGGACTTCTCTGTGAGAAACTGCTCCACGCACCATTTCCACAGACACCCTAAAGTAAGTATAATAAATATCTGTAAAATACTAAGTATCATCTAGAAAGCACTTTCTACCTGCCAGACACTCTCCTAAGTGCTTTACGCATATGTTAACTTATTAACATGAACACCACCCTATAAGGGAGATTCGCAAATGGGAAAATTGAGGCACAGAAAATTTAAGCAAATCATGAGAATATGATTTTAGAGAATATACCTAACATATAACTGAACTTAAAACTGAGGTTTTAAAAAATCTATTAGGATTAAAGGCTTAGCTAAAACTAATAACAATCATGTATTAAGGCCCTACCCACCAAGGGCTCTCATTCATTCCCTCTCACTGCAGCCCACAGGAATCCCATTTCACATGTGAGGAGGTAACAGGTTCAGGAAAGAAAGGGTCTTGCCAATGTTCACAACTGGGCTGAGATTTGAATCCAGTTCTTCTCATGCCCAGTCCTGTGGGATTTTTTCCTGATCATTTACAAATTAATCCATGTACCTATTGGAGGATCTTGTTAATAATATCTGACATTTGCATGAGAATTTACAGTTTAAAAAACCCTACCACATACATTATTGTCTCATGGGAACCTCGTGATAACCCCACTGAGAAGGAGATGCAACTGTCTGCCTCCCCTGGGACAAGAGGACTTAGGATTTTAACCATTTACCTAAAGGCACTCACCTAGAAAGTATCTGGATGCAGGACTTTAATTCTGATTTCAAGTTCAGGATTTTTCTGAGGCTTAACAACACATTCTTTCTGCCCAAAAGGGAAGAGGCATTATTATTTACTTTTCAGATTGGTCAAATTTTCAACTTGAATCAATTCTAGATTCCTGCTTAGTGGTCACCAGAAAAAAAGCATCCTGTTCTGACATCCTCAATAAACTCTTAGCTATCTTTATGTGGGTAATAAAAACCCAATGCAGAACCAAGAGGATGGAGAAATGTTAAGTGCCAAGTGTTAAGTGTTCTTCAGCCTTCTCTCATTTAATGAAGCCCTCTCACAATCTGTGGGTAGATAGTATTATTTTAGGGTTTCAGAAATTTTGTATACCTTGCCTAAACTCACACAACTAGTAAATGGTAAAGCCAGGATTAACATCGGGTTGCTGACTCCAAAACTATACTCAGAGCCTCAATACTTGACTATTTTTGTTGTTGTTCTAGAAGAGAATTGTCTTCTTGTCCCAGTCTAACTTTGACAGCTGGGCTGGGGGCCTCTGGGGCATAGGAATCCCAACCTGTGGTGTTCCTCATACTTAGGGTGGGGCCAGTAGACACTTTACCTTGACAGGGTCCTTGCAAACCCATCTGTATACTGGCTCCCTCCCTTCAGTCTTCAGTGCAGAAGTGTTGGCCTAAGGAAAAGCAGCATGACATGAGCAATCGCCACACATGGGGAAGCCTAGTGCTGGAGGTGCTCGGGGAAAAGAACCCCAGTAACTTTCAGTGAAACCTCTGCCACCCCTGATTTTCCCAAAGGCCCACTAGGAAAGGTCGTAATGACTGGTGGGGATGCCTGATAATAGTACCCCAATTTTTTCTACAGTTCTTCTTTTCCTGAAGTCTGGAAGTTCAGAACTCTGGCTAGGAATCCTTGCACCCCTTGAGTGCTTGTGTGTGTGTGTGTGTGTGTGTGCCCAAACACACACACACAGAGGCTTCTTTCTCCTTTGTAGATATTTGGATTCTGCAGAGCAGATTTGCTTTATGATGTAGAAGCCTCTGACTTGGAAACCCCAAAAGACCTTGATGTAAACTGCGAAGTCTTTGACTTTGAGGTGGGTTGTCTGAGTATGCTTTGTCATAAGCAGTGCCAGGCTAAGTGATATTTTCACATGCATAGTGTATTTAGTTCTTACAGCTCTGTGTGTGTGTGTGTGTGTGTGTATGTGTGTGTGTGTGTGTGTGTGTGTGTGTGTGAGAGAGAGAGAGAGAGAGAGAGAGAGAGAGAGAGAGAGAGAGAGAGAGAGAGAGAGAAAGAGAGAGAAAGAGGACCTTGGGGGAAGGAGTTCAATTTCTGACAAAAAAAAATTAAAATTTTTCCAAGAATTGGGAAGGGCTAAGAATTGGCAGAAAATTATAATAATGGCCAATTCGGTCGACCTTGAATAAATTTGAAAATGGTCCTTCAGTGCTGAGATGTAGTAAGTCTTAACTTTTATCATTAAGACATAGAACCTAAGCGGAATGAATTAGCCTCAAATTTATCATAGACAGGTATATAATGTAACATGCAAAACAATATCTTACACCATTTCCAACAATCTTTATGCTACTTTATGAGTGCGCAGAAAGATGTCCTTCATAGTTATTTTTATAATAGCAATAAATAAATAATGAATGAAAATGAAAAAGGAAAGATAGGTTTGTCACCACAAACATGGCTCCACAGAATTTTTTTTTAAAGTTAAAATCTGGGCAGATATGGTGACACATACCTTTAACCCCAGTGACTCAGGAGGCTGATGCAGGAAAAACGCAAATTCAAGGTCAACCGCAACTTAGCAAGATCCTGTCTCAAACAAATAATAATAATAATAATAATAATAATAATAATAATAATAATAATAATAATAATAACAATAAATAGGCCAGAGATGTAGCTCAGTGGTAGAATGCACCTGGGTTCAATCCCCAGTACTGAAACAGAACAAAACAGAAATGAAAAAAATTGAAGTCTGATCAAGGAGAGTAGAGGCCAGCTGTTCATCCTCTAGGAGTAAGGGATGTTTTTATCATCAAGCCTCAGAACTCTGTTGAGAATATCAGTTATAAGACACTAGTTTTCTAAATATTGGCCACAGATGGGTGCCATTCCTTAATGTAGTTTCACCATTTTGTGTTGAAATAAGAACAACAAAGAAATATTTTTCTCACACAGCATTGATTACACCCAAAGGATTATTCTTTATTCTGAGATTATCTTTTTGACTCCTGTTGTCAAAATATTATTCCTTTTGTGAACTAATGATGGTGTTAGATGATAGATTGTTTGTATTTTAAATATTAATTTGGATAGATAAAAATTTGAGTACCTTTATTGGTATCCTACTTTTTAAATTGGTTTCTAAAATCCAAAAGTGTGGGAGGCATTGCTGTAGATCAAGCTAAACATCTAATTTCTCCTTTTGTGTTCTATGATGATATTCACTTTTCTATGTCCTTTACTAGGAACATAGAAACTTCAGTGGTGAGAGACCACATTGGGGCCATCCCCACCATTCTGGTGGGCATGGGCATTTTGCTGGCAAGTATCCATTTAAAGCCAATGGATCCAGAGGTTATCATCATCCGCACAAACCACATGGACCTGGATGCCCACCTCCCCCAGAAGGAAAAGAAGGAGCGTCTCCACCATCACCTCCTTCAGGACCAAGATGTCATCACCCTCCGTTTGGCACCAATGACACCCATGAACACCCTCATAATCATAGTTCCAGTGATCACCATCCCCATGGACCCCCTCCCCATGGACCCCCACCCCATGGACACCATCCCCACGGACCCCCTCCCCATGGACACCATCCCCATGGACCCCCTCCCCATGGACCCCCACCCCATGGACACCATCCCCACGGGCCCCCACCCCATGGACACCATCCCCATGGACCTCCTCCGCATGGGCCCCCTCCTCATGGGCTCCCTCCCCATGGACCCCATCACCATGATTTCCATGACCACGGACCCTGTGACCCACCACCCCACAGCCAAGGTCCCCAAGATGACCATCGCCATGGCCATGGCCCACCACATAAGCACTCAAGGAAAAGAGGTCCAGGTAAAGGCCACTTTCCTTTCCATTGGAGACAAATTGGATCTGTTTACCGACTCCCTCCACTAAATATAGGTGAAGTTCTTCCTCTTCCTGAAGCCAATTTCCCCAGCTTCTCCTCACCAGAATGCAACAATCAGCCAGAGGTTCAGCCCTTCCCTCAGTCTGCCTCTGACTCATGTCCAGGGAAGTTCAACAGTGAATTTTCACACATATCCAAGTTTTTTGCATAGACATTTTCAAAATAGAATGTGATTCTTTGATGGGGAAAAAATGAAGAATATTCTGAGTTTGAAGCACGCATAACATATGATTGAAATAAATGAAAATTGCAGTTATTTTAACCTCAGTTTCTTACTTGGGAAAAGGCAAAATGTGGGTGGGGAAGGAGATGGTACAAGAAGAGGCACAAATGGAAAGGGGAGGTGAGAGATCTCAATGCTACAAATCAGAAGTTGATTCTATCATTGGCCACTGCATCACTTGAGACATCTTGGTTCCTCAGAATTCCTATCATTCTTGGACTTCTCTAATTCTAGAGTGTATATTACTTCTTGTGGCACAACTAGGTATACCAACAACATGTTATTAATTAAAGACTTATTATAAAAGAGACCCAAATCATCTCCTAGTGGTCATTTCTAGTCATGTAAATTTCTTTTTGGAAAATAATTTCTAAATTCGGTTATGAAGCAAATAAAGCCCTGCCTATAAATTGAAAAGGAAGTTGAAGGTATGAATCATAACCATAAATTCAGGTGCACAATAAATAGCACTTCATTTTCAGAACAAACTAAATTCTATTTGAGGTTGCCATCCTACTGGGTTAATGGGAAATTTAATCCCAGTCCTTCTTGGAATCTCTCTTCCCTGCTCCCACACAAAGTTGTGTCACAGTTCTAGAATCTCTCACAGTGCCAAGGGTGGGCAACAGGAAGGTCTGATTCTTGTTTACTGGCCCACCAGGTCTCCCTGCTGAGAGGTACTCACTTCCCTGTTCATATTGCTCTTTAAGACTTATTTAGCTGCTACTTCTGTATCAAACTAGAGATATAGGAGTCTCTGTGAGACCACCAATGTGAGATACACCATGTGGCTCTTCCTTTCCAGCCATCTTGCTGCTTTCCAGGGTGCGTTTGCAGAAAGTAGAGCAGAGTTCCTTGCCCCCAACCCCTCCTCTTATCTCTTCTCGCCAGGCTAGGGTCTCTCTGGTCTCAGGTAAGTATACTTTATTCATTTTGGGTGGCAAAAGGCCTATTTTCCTACACTCTAATTCTCTTCCTTTTCCCTTCTTCCAAATCAGAGCTCAAGAATTTAGAAACGAATCAATAGGACCTCAGATTCTCGTTATCTTCCAGCTCCAAAGATGGTTGATAATCCAAATATTTAATAACCAGTATGGCATGAGCACTGGCCAATCAGATCAGATACAACAACCAGTCAGGACATTTGCCAGCCGTAAACAGTGTGACCTTACCGGTGGGCACCAGCTAACTGCTGCCCTGCAGAATCACATTCTTCCATGGAGGCATGAACGTAGGGTAAGCTGAATGACTGAGGAGTTGAGAAAGATGAAGTCAAGGGAGACCAAAAAATAAAGCAAACAAACAAACAACAACAAAAACAAACATAGGCCAATAACTTAAAATGTTATTCTCCCATGGAAGCATTGGTTTTATAGTATATAAAGTGCTTTCACAAACACTGCTTGAGTTAATGTACATATTACCTAGAAACCAGAGGAATTGAAAGCTCACAATTCATTCTAATCAAATGCAACCATCATTTGCAAATACAGTTGCTACAAGTAAACGAGAAGGTGAAAAAATTGTCCTCACCCTAGGGAGCTTACATTCTGTTAAAGGATGTAGAGAACATGTCCCTGATCATTGCTCTTCTTGACTTTTCATGTCACAATGGCTAAGATGTATATAAACATTTGTTTCCAAGCATTTCAAAAGTGATATTAACAGGGTGTGGGGACCCAGAGGGAGTACAGGCTGCTGGTGACAGCATGACCTTGGCTGCCAGCAACTCCGCCTGCTTCCTGTACATTCTTGGGTGGGCCACAACTTGCACAGTTGCAGATGCACACCCATCTCTCTCATGCACATTGCATATGGTTATGTGCACCGACGAAGCATAACACACATGTGCAATAACTAGCAAAGTGTAACACGCATGTGCAATGACTAGGCAAATTGTAACATACATTTACACATCATGCTGACATGGATGTAAGCCATTTTGCCTGGAACCTATGTAAGTAACGGGTTTGCTAAATAAAGTTGCTGTATGCTGTTTGTTCTCCTGTGAATGGCAGCTCCTTGCTTTCTTCCTCCTGGGGATCTCACTACCTGAAACCACAGTTGTGCCTTGACCTGACACTGGGACAGTATAATATTGCTGATCTCTCGTGCGCGCTCTGTGTGTGTGTGTGTTTTACTGAGGATTGAACCCAGGGGCATCCTACCTCTGAACTACACCTTTCTCCCAGACCTTTCTATTTTTGTGGTACTGTGGATAGAGCCCTAGGGATTCCTACCTCAGAATTATACACCCAGCCAGTTTTATTTTTATTTTAAAACAGGGTTTCACTAAGTTGCTGAAGCTGCCCTCGAACTTGCAATCCTCCTGTTTCAGCCTCCAAAATACTTGGATTATAGTTGTGTGCCACCATGGCCAGTTTATTTTTTATTTTTAATTTAATTTTATTTTACGATACTGGGGATTGAACCTAGGAGAATTCTACCTCTGAGCTACATCCCAGCCCTATTTGATTTATTTCAAAAGAGGATCTTGCTAGGTTCCTGAGAGTCTCACTACACTGCTGAGGCTGGTCGCAAACCTACAATCTTCCTGAGACCAGCCTCCACAGGCAGGTGCCACAATGCCCAACTTATTTCTTATTTTGAAACAGGGTCTTGTTAAGTTGCTGCAATCCTTCTGTTTCAGACTCCCAAGTAATGGGATTACAGGTATGTGCCACCACACTCAGCTAATAATATTGAGACTTCTCAAATGTCTAAAGCCCAGACTCCTCAACCTTCTCTACAAATTTCTATCACTTCTGAACATCTCCATTTCTCTCAGTTGTACTATTCTTTAAGATTTCTTCTTTGTTTTTATTCCCAATAAAAGTAATTTTTATTTTTATATTTTTATTGGTACAAATACATCATAATGAGATTCAAAGTTGTGTAAACATACATGCACATACCCCTTGGTGTATTTCTATCCCTATATTCACCCCCACTTCCCCTTCCTCCCTTCTCATATATGTTAGTGAAATTGGTAGTGAAACCTTGTATGGATATAACCCTGTTTGAATTGTTCCCTTCCTCAATCCTCATTTTTCCCTTCCCTGCCCCTCTCCCCTTCTGCTATTTTACTGTTTTCTCTCCTCATTTGACTGAAGTTCTCTTGGTAACCTATTTTTTTTCTAGCCTCCACATATGAGAGAAAACATATAACCCTTGACTTTTTGAGACTGGCTGATCTCACAGTTTAATATTCTGCAGTTCCATTCACTTTCCTGCAAAGGACATGATTTGTTTTTCTTTATGGCTGAGTAAAACTCAATTATGTGTATATACCACAGTTTTGTTATCCATTCATCTATTGATGAATACCTAAGTTGGTTTCATAATTTGGCTATTGTGAATTGGGCTGCTATAAACATGAGTATGCATGTATCATTATAGTATTCTAACTTCAACTCCTTTGAAGTTACCAAGGGGTAGTATTGCTGGGTCATATGGTGGTTCTATTCTTAATCTTTTGGTGAGCCTCCCATACTGTTTCCAAGGTGATTGTCCTAATTTACAATCCTATCAATGGTGTATAAGAGTTCCTACTTCCACACATCTTCACCAGCATTTATTACTGTTTGTATTCTTGATGATTCCCCTTCTACAAATTTCAGGGTAGTTTTGATTTGCATTTTTCAGTTGCTAATAATGTTGAACATTTTTTCATGTTTGGTGACCATTTATGTTTCTTTTTTTGAAAAGCATCTATTCATTTCACTAACCCATTTTTTTTTGTTTTCTTTTTTGGTGTTTTTTTTTTGTCCCTCATATATTCTAGATATAAATCCTCTATAAGGGGAATAGGTGGCAAAGATTTTCTTCAAATTTGCAGGCTCTCTCTTCAGACTCTTGAGTGAATCCTTTGCTGCACAGATTAACTTCTGTATTTCTGATACTTCTTCCTTCCTTTCAGCCTAAAAACATATCCATATCTCTTCACTCTTAATTTTCCCCCATAACCCTCCATTGGAATCTACCTTCTGCCTTACTATGCACCTGAAACTACTTTAGTAAGTCTGAGATTCTTAGCATTCCCTTCCAATATTAGATATATAATTTATAAGAACCAATTACCAGGCCCTGACCATATGTTATCTCCCTAATTCCTCAAAACAATACTATTAGGATATTATGATTTTCCACATTTTATAGATTAGGAAACCAAGGTGAAAAGTTGTGTGACTTTGATTTGAACAGGGTCACATAGCAGTTAAATAGTAGAGCTGGACTGGAATCCAAGTTGGACTTTCTACCAAGAACATGTTCCCACCATACCATTACAAAGCCCATTCAGCCTTCCTTTTCTGGGGCTTCTGTTGTTATTGACAGGATCTCTAGCTGGGCAATGGTGTCCACCTGAAAGCCCATACCTGTAATTCTAGTACTTGGGAGGCGGAGATAAGAAGATCTGAGGTTCAAGATCGACTAATCTCAGCAATTTAGGGAGACCCTCAGCAACTTGGTGAGACCATGTTTTGAAATAAAATACTAGGGCTAGGGTGTAGTTCAGAAGTAGAATGCCCCAGAGTTCAATCCCCAGTAGCAAAAAACCAGCCAAAACAAAAACAACAACAACAAATAACCCAACTTTCTTTTTCTTTTTTTCCTTTTGGTTAGACTTGAAAGTAAACATCTACTAAGGACTAAAAAATATCTTTAAGCTGGGTGTGGTGGCACATGCATGTAATCCTAGTACTTGGGAAGCTGAGACAGAAGGATCACAGGTTTGAGGTCAGTCTCAGCAAGTAGTTGTTGTAGAGCAACCACAGAGAAGACCATTCAGACTTAGTTTAAGCTGAATAGAAAGTCTTTTTTGCCAGCCAGTGACTACACTGTAGGGTGTTCAGTTCCGCATGCAGTACAGAGTGGTTACCAGGGCTAGCTTTTAAAACCACAAAAAACATATCCTGGTGGGCACAAGGATGGAAATTCGCCAACAGGGTTTTTTGTTTTTGTTTTTGTTCTTTGTTTTGTTTTTTTCCTGCAGGTGCAAGACAAGAAGAAAATACAGAATCCATACTAAGCAGTTATGCTCTGTGAGCAGGGTATATGGTGACCTATTCCCAAGCTGACAAACATCCTGGTTTCTGTTTCTGTTTTGTTTTTCTTGTTGATTCGGTTCACCTAGGGTAGCATCATTTGATATTCAACAATCTGGAGCTCCCTCAACAGTCTCGACTGAGTGGGGAGTGATTAGGAACAGTTCTTGCCCCAATGTTAATTTATCTACCTCCTTTACCAGAATGGCCGCAGCAGCTATTGCTCTAATGTGGACTGGCCATTCAGTGGCAACAGGATCCAGTCTTTTAGACAAATAGGCCACTGTCCTCTTCCAGGGCCCTAGATCTCGGGCCAAGACCCCTTTTGCGATGCCTCTGGCCTCATCTGCAAACAGGTGGAAAGGCTTGGCAATATCTGGGAGTGCCACACGCCAATGCAGAGACCAGAGCTTTCTTGAGAGCCTCAAAAGCTGTTTGTTCCACCTCAGTCCAATTGAGGGGGTCCGTCCCTTTTAGACAGGCATACAGGGGTTTGACAATCTTACAAAACCTAGGATCCACAGATGGCAATATTCTACTGCTCCCAAGAATTCACACATCTGTCTCTTAGTCCCTGGGGCAGGGATCTGGGTTATTGCCAAGATGCTGCTTTGAAACAGTGTCCGTTTTCCCCCTTTTAGCTGATATCCCAGGTAGAAGACATTGATCTGACAAAGCTGGGCCTTTTTGGCTGATACCAAATAACCTAGGGTCTAGAGTGTTTCCAACAGCCCTTCAATGGCCCTCTGACAGTCTTTCTTCATTATGGAGGTGACTAGGAGGTTATCCACATATTGGAGTAGGATGCTTTCTGGGTGTTGCTGTCCAAAATTTAAGAGATCACGCTTAACACCTCATCAAACAGGGTCAGGGGGGTTTTAAACCCCTGGGGATATCTGGTCCATGTTAGCTGGCCAGTAAATTCCCCTCCTGGATTGTCCATTCACATGCAAAAATGGGTTGACTAACAGGCACCAGAAGCAGGGAGAAAGAGACTTCTTTTAAGTCCAAGACAGTATAGATTTGTTTCTCTGGGGGTAAGAGGCTCAGAAGAGTGTAAGAGTTTGGAACCGTGGGGTACATGGTCTCAACCTGTTTGTTGACCTCCCTGAGGTCCTGCACTGGCTAGTCATCTTGGGTCCCAGGTTTTAATACTGGGAGCAAGGGCATGTTCCATGCCGAATGGCAGGGGACAAGAATCCCGGCCTCCCAGAATCTGTTTATGTATTTTGTAGTGCCCACTTTTGCCTCACAGTTCATGTGGTATTGTCTAATCTGGACCAGAGTGACTGTACTTAGGAGCTGAACAACAATGTGGGCCTGGTGAGTGGCCAAACCAGGAGGGCTGATTTCAGTCCAAACATGTAGATACAGTTTTTGCAGCTTTTGCGGGTACCCTGATGTTTTTGGAGTTTCCTTGATCTTTAAAGCTTGGCTGTAGGAGGTACTTCTCGGACAAGGGACAGGTCACTAAGATCTTAGTTGGAGATGGACCTAGATTTAGAGATAGTTTAGCTTTAGCTTCCCCAAAGGTGATAGTTGCTCCCAACTTTTGAAGGAAATCTCTACCTATCAGTGGGTATGGACAGTCAAGTATAACCAGAAAAGAGTGAGTCACAGTACCTTGTCCAAGATTTACTGTCTGGGACATAGTCCATGGGTAGGAAGGAGTCTTTCTTGTGGCCCCCTGGATCTGCATGCACTGCTGGGTGATGGGTCCAAGAGGTTTCTTGAGCACTGAGACAACTATTCCTGTGTCTATCAGGAAATGGATAGGTATGCCCTGAGCATTTACTTTTACCATGGGCTCCTAGGGGCTCAAAGGAATGGAGCCCTGGCCCCATCAATCTCTTTTGGGGTTGAGGACAGGGTGTTTGTCTTTCTTTTGCCCCTTTGTGGACATTCATTTTTTCAATGGCCCTTTTGTTTGCAATAAAGACATTGATCTTTTTCCAGTCCCCTTTTCTCCATGGTCAGTCAGCGCTTTCCCTTGGTTTCTTTGACTGTGGCCACCACTGTCCTCGCCAATCTTTTATTTTGTTTTTTACCTGTGGAATACTTTTTGGGCTATTCCTAATAACTGTGACCTATTTATTCCCTCAAATCCTTCTAACTTTTGTAACTTTTTTCTTATGTCTGGGGCCAACTGAGTTACAAAGGCAATATTAATAGCTTGCTGGTTTTCTGGGGCATCTGGGTCTATTGGAGTAAAGACACAATAAGCCTCCTGAAGGTGCTCCAGGAACCCAGCAGGAGATTCCTGGGGACCCAGTGGGAGATTCCTGGGGACCTTGAATGACCTCACTTACCTCTGAGAGGTTCTTGGGTCTCTTGACTGCGGCCCTTATGCCTCCCAACAGTAACTGGTGGTAGTTATCCAAATTATCTTTACCTCTGTCTGAGTTGGGTTCTCAATCAGGTCTCTGGAATGGGAAAGCACATTCAATGTGACCCTCACTATCTAGCAGTGTAGCAGATCCAGGCCCTAGGGCAACTTTTTTACTTTCTAGTTTAATTCTATCCCGCTCCTCAGCCTTGAAGAGGTTGGCCAGGAGCTGCTGGCAATCATCCCAGGTGGGCTGATGGATATAGAAAACAGTCTCCAGGAGACTAATGAGTCCCTGAGGTTTTTCAGAGAAAGGAGGAATTGGGGTTTTCCAATCATAAGGATAGCTGGTGGAGAATGGAATATAGACCATGAAAAGGCGGAGCCCCTCCCTGCTGGTCCAAAGTTCAGCTCTGAGGGGGGCTTCTTAAAGGGGGAGAACAGGCCCCATCTCAGTAGCTTGCAAAGCCTCCCCATACATGGAGCTGCTTTGGGTATGAGGTGGGGATAGGAGACTCATGGTCAAGGACATGGAGTCCTTTCCCAGGGATCCCTCAACTGCAGTCCTATTAGGGAGATAACCAGGAACATAAGATGGGAGAATATGAAGGTCCTCCAGCAGAGGTGGAAGAACCAGTGGATTCTTTTGCTTCCTAGTTAATACTGGCTTTAATAGAAGGACTTGGTTCCCGAGGGAGAGGGCACAAGCCTTAAGCCATGGGAGTGGGTGCTGGAGGAGAAATAGCAAACGATCAATGTAGGGGAATTGTTCTGGGTGCCCAGGGTTTCCCATGACCACATTCCAAATGGCTCACACCATTTCAAGGTTCAGAGTTCCCTTACCCGGCCAGCCCACATCAAATGAAGGCCAATCAATTTCACAGAATGTTTGGAGTTTCCCGGCTGAGAAACTAATTCCATAATCACTTTCAGCCTGGAAACCATCTTCCAAATGTCTGTCTTATCATGCATTTTAGGGGGGTCTTGGGACAACTGTTTTCTGATCCCATATTTTGGCCAATTAGAAATTCACTTATCTTAGACAGAAAAATTAACATTAGTAACAAGACAGACAACAGACAAAGATGCTGGCCAACACACAGACAGTTTATGACTCTTACACTCAGACCAAACCTCTTAATCCAGGTCACAGAGGGCTGGTGATGTCTCACATGGATCCCTGGACACCAGGTCAGTGGCTGCGTCCAACCTCCCCTAAAGTGTCTGTCTTGACAGGCGTCCATTTCCGATCTACTTACCTCTGGAGGTTTTCTGGTCCAGATAACTTTCTTAGTGACAGGAATTTGGGATGGCCACTCATGGTTCCACCGGAGATGGGGGATGGCAGAGACCAAGGTTCCTGAGGCCTTGGAATGTCTTAGGTGGTGCCTCCCATGAGAGTCTCTCGGTGACTGTCCTCCTTGGCCTTGATCTTGGGACTGGGGTGACCCCAAAGTCTGGAGTTGTAATCTCTAGGATTTTGCTGGGGCCTCCAAATGTTGTAGAATGACCGCCAGAGAAGACCACTCAGACTTAGTTTAAGCTGAATAGAAAGTCTTTATTGCTGGCCGGAAACTACACTGTGGGGTGTTTAGTCCTGAGTGGTTCGCAGGGCTAGCTTTTAAGCACAAAATCCACATCCTGGTGGGCACAAGGATGGACAGTCTCCAATGGTTTTTTGTTTGTTTGTTTATTTGTTTTGTTTTGTTTTGTTTTGTGCAGGTGCAAGCCAAGTGGAAAGTATAGAAGCCATATGAAGCAGTAATGCACTGTAAGCAGGGCACATGGTGACCTGTTCCCAGGCTGATAAATATCCTGGTTCCTATTTCTATCTTTATTTTTTCTTGTTGCCTCCGGTCACCTAGAGTAGCATCATGGCATTACTAAAGCTAAGGCCTAGGCTCACTTTATTACATAGTGAGACTCTCATCAACCTAGGGAAACACTGTTTCAAAATAAAATTTAAAAATAGGGCTGGGGGTGTAGCTCAGAGGTAGAATGCCCTTGGATTCAATCCCCAGTAACACACATACACACACACACACACACACACACACACACACACACACACACCCCTTTAACCTTTAATCTCTCTGAACAGTCCAACTTTATCAGAAAGATCATTTAGGCTTGGTGATGAAAGACACCCATATCCACCAAGCCAGAAAAAAAGAAACAAGGACGGGGTTCCACTCAACCCATCTATTCTTACTCTGTCCCTGTCTCCTCCATTCTGGATAGAATTTTCTTATATAGAACTAATACAGTTAAGCAGAGAGAGAGGCTAACTTGGCCAGAGACCAGATAAGATGCCAATAGTTTATTTTCAGTTCTGCCAGTCTCCTAAGTAGAACTCTCAGAACTCAATTCATGCTCCTATGCTTAGTCTTCCCAGGCATGCCATATAATTGTTGACAGTCTGCTTCTGTGCAGTAGATATCCTACAAAGAAATTTTAGAAGAGATGTCTGCACACTGTACTCATCATTGTATTATTTATACACGTAGTGACCTTTAAAAATGACTTTGGGAAAGTCACAAGGGAATAACAGAGCTAGTTTGTGGTTCCCCCCTCCCCTTAGGTTCAATTCTGATTTGCTATACAAAATTGCACAATCACTTGGAAATGTGCCACATGCTCCTGTGTTTTTTCAAAGGCAAATAGGCAGGTCAGTAACCCCAGTGTTGTAATGTTCCAGTCTGAAATCTGATTGGATAATCCAATAGAGCCATTAGTCCTTTTGGAAGAGAGCAAATAGTACATGGTAGCAGGGACCAGAGTATTGCAGCTCCAAAGGTTGAGGCAGAGAGAGAAGAGAACAGAGGAGACAAGAGGCTAGAGACTCTTGAAATCCTCATCCAAGTTGCTCCCAGTTCCTGATGAAACCATCCCCCAGACTCTAGAGGGAGACTGTTGAATCATGAAGCTAATTACCATCCTTTTCCTCTGCTCCAGGCTGCTACTAAGTTTAACCTCGGAATCCGTCACCCAGGAAATTGACTGCAATGATGAGGATGTCTTTAAGGCTGTGGATGCTGCTTTGAAGAAGTATAACAAAGGGAATGAAAATAGCAACCAGTTTGTTCTATACCGTGTCACTGAGGTCACTAAGACGGTGAGTGAGCTGTGTTATATTCTGGAGTCACTTGGGGATTGTGCTATCACTTGTCTCTCTGTGATACACACACACACACACACACACACACACACACACACACACATACACACACACACACACACACACACACATACACACACACACACCACTCCCACCAACCCATCAACAACAACAACTACCAGAGAACTGGTAATCAAAGGTAGGAGCTTATAGCTGTTGGAAAAGGCCAACACCACTTTCTGTCCTGAAGATAGAGGCCAGGGTATGACTAGTTCTTGGACAACCAATATTGGCTTCCTGGGCAATCAGAGAAAGCCATAGCCTAGAATGAAATGAACAGAGGCAGAAGGAGAAGGTCAAAACTAAGCAGAGAGGAGAAGTCAAGTACTCAGTTGGTCCACAGCAGGAGGATTCACTGGGTCTTGGCCCTAGACTGAAATACAAAGACCTCTAAACCTTAAATGAAAGGGAATTCTTTGTTGGCTATGTCTAAGAGGAGTCAAGAATGATATTAGCATTAAACAAAATATCTACCATGAAGTCTTCATGGTTAAATTCATCAAGCTTGGCAATATTTGGATTTTTAATGAATGCTTGGCTCTCACTGAATCAAATGAAATCATAATTCACATTCGTAATTTCAACACAACTCATTCAAATTAGTAGTTGTTGAGTCCATTGGATGAATTCTAAATGACTGCTTTTTTCAGGTTGGCTCTGAAACATTTTATTCCTTCAAGTATCAAATCAAGGAGGGTGATTGTACTGTTCAAAGTGGCAAAGCCTGGCAGGAGTGTGACTACAAGGAAACTGTGGAAGCTGTGAGTATGTTGGTGATTCCCCAACCCCCAGCTTCCTCCATTCAGCCACGGTGGGGGGAGGGAGGTTAAATTTTAAATTACATTAATTCCAAAACTGATTCATAAACACTAAAAACATGTATATACTTAGTGGGGCACCATGTGATGTAATACATGCGCACATTGTATAATGTTTAAATCAAGTTAAGTCTAAATCCTCAAGCGTTTGTCATTTCTTTATGGTGACAACATTCAAATTCCTTTCTTACATATTTTTGAAATACATAGTACCAAGTTATCTATTGTCACCTTACTGTGCAATAGCACACTAGAATTTCTTGCTTCTTACCTAACTATGATAGTTAGTACCCATTTATCGACCCATCCAAGTCCCCGCCTCCCCGCTACTTTCCCCAGACTCAGTTAACTGCCATTCCAGTCTCAACTTCTGTGAGATCGACTTTTTGAGATTCCATGTGCGTGAGCTATGTAGTACTTGTCTTTCTGTGCCTGGCTTATTTTACTTGACATAATGGTCTCCAGTGCTATCCAGCCATCCATGTTGTCACAAATGATAACTCCATGATGCTGCAGAACAGCCTTCCGTGGTGCATCTACACCACATTTTCTTTTTCCACTTATCAGTTGTAGGGTTTTTTTTGCTTTGTTTTGTTTTTTTAACTTGTGCAGGGGTGATTCATATTGTTTAGCCTGTTTATGAGGGAGGCCTATAAAGCTTCAAATGTGTAGGAAAGTCCGAGGCTTAATATCTGTATTCTTGCATAGATAGACAAATCATAGATAAGCCAACAATTAAACAGAGAGAATGCCCTCCCCTGAGAAGAGATCCTAGTGACCAACCAGGACATGTGGGTGAGACCCCGAGAGATGACAGATCAACATTTGGTTTGAACTCGAGGTCTGATGAGATGAGGATGTAGGTGTTTTAATTATACAGTCTTGAGTATGAATCTTGACTTTGTCTCCATCTAGCTGGGTGATGGTAGGCTGGCTGCTTGGCCTCTCTGAACTGGTGCTCTCCCCAATAAAAAGGAGAAAATGTAGACCTCATCAAGATGTTAGAAGAGAGCCGGGTGTGGTGGTACATGCTTATAATCCCAACATTTGGGAGGCTGAGACTGGAGGATCCGGGTTCGTGGCCAGCCTCAGCTACCTAGTGAGGCACTCTGCAACTTAGTGAGACCCTGTTTTAAAATAAAGAATGAAAAATAGGGCTAGGGGTATAGCTCAGAGGTAGAATGCCCCTGAGTTCAAACCCCAGTACCGCAAAAAAAAAAAAAAAAAAAAAAAGATGTTAGAGGATACGATTAAATAAATTAGGCAAAGGATCTTGTTAACAATGGCTTGCATGTTAGCATCTGTTGAGAAGCAAGCCTTTCTTTTTGAAGTCCATGAAGTCCCTTCTTTTATGTCAGAATTCTGGAGTTGGGCATGGTGGTGCATACTTGTAATCCCAGTGCTTGGTAGGCCAAGACAGATTGCAAGTTTGAGGCCAGCTTTGGCAATTTAATGAGATCCTGATATATATATATATATATATACTTTTTCTGGTGCATTTTAATTATACATCAGATTGAGGCATAGAGTGATGGTAATATACATGCACAGAACCTTGTTGTGTTTCCCTCCAGATCCTACCCCCTTCCTCCCCTTCCCTGTACATATCATTGAGATTGGTATTGATAATTTCATATATGTATAAAGCATTATATAAACTGTTACCTTCATTATATCTCTATCTCCCTTTTCCCTCCTCTAAAACTCTCCATTGCTCCATTCGAGTTTCTACTTCTTTATCTGAGGTCTTTTGTTTCCCAAACTCTCTCTGGCTTCCACAAATACGAGAAAACATATGACTATTTGCTTTCTGAGACTGGCCAATCTTGCTTAGCATAATATTCTCAAGTTCCATACATTTTCTTGCAAATGACTGTTGAATGGATCACAAAACTGTGTACACACATAATGGAATTTTACTCAGTGAGATTCTGATTCAAAATAAAAAAATAAAATAGTGCTTGAGGTACAGCTCAGAGGTAGAACATCTCTGGGTTTAATCCCCAGTATGATAAAAAAAAAAAAGGATATTGGTGTTCTGTGTGTGTTTTGAACAAGACAGTCACCTACAATTATGAATGGGTACCAGACTCCAAGTCAGGAGACCAGGAAGGTGGTGCTGGTTCCACCCCTCAATAAGCTCCTCTGACAAGTGGAGATGGTGAGTTGCTGTGCCCAGCACTGCCTACCTCTCAGGGCTAAGAAGAAGAAGAGAGACACACATTACCCAATAGAATAGTGTCTATGTGAGTAAAGAATGAACAAAACAAAAACACTTCCGTGACAACAAGTGGACAGCTGATAGCTCTTAAGTGCCTACACTGTGCTGGGCCTCCATTAGGTGCTTTGGTGTGTTTGCACTTCATCATCATAACAACCCTGTGAGATAGCGGTAGCATCTGTCCTAGAAATGTCAGCAACCGTGTCATATGCACTGAGGGAGGGGGGTAGAAGCATTGGACCAACTGGGTAAATTGATACTCAGAGAGGCAAAGGGACTGGATGGAGAGAACAGCTAGCAAGTGGCTGAGCTGGAACCGGATGACACTGATGCCAAGGTCCTTGCTCTTTCCAACAGGTGAAACTGAATTTTACGTGAATAGTAATAATTCACACAAACTGAGAGGTGGACCAAGTGCAGAGTTTAGCAAGCTGGTTCTGAGCACCGTGTGAAAAAGAAGTATTTCTGGCTTCTAAACACGCAAGCCTGAAAGCCTCACAATTTATACAGCCTCTACTCTGACACATCGTGAATAGCAGTGGTCTGTAAAAAAAAGTAATCATAATCACTAGGCTCCTGTGTCTCCAAACTCTGTTAGAAAATTATCTTTGCAAATTTTTGTTCTTTGTAAAGTCAGCCATATTTAGCCACAGTACCAGGTGGACTTCTCCACTGATCAGATGAGGGTAAATGGTCTCTGTCTTTTCTTCTAGGCCACGGGAGAATGCACAGCAACCGTGGGGAAGAGGGGGAGCACGAAATTCTCCGTGGCTACCCAGACCTGCCATATAACCCCAGGTAGCTGATATATCCAGTGGTACTGCCTCGAGGGGGAGGGGAGATTCACCATTTCTAGGTATTAGAAACATGACCACGCTACTGTCCCTTCCCAGAGAGAGGCATTAGTGGTGCCATTTGCACTGTGAGGGAGCCCAGGGATGTGGGTGGAGCCGCAGGGTCCTGAGAGGGGCCAGACTTGTGCCCTTGTCACCTCAGAACTATCTCCACTCTCTTCCTCGCGTGCCACGTTGTACCAGGTGTGCACGAGGCCAAAGGATAAGGAGACACAGACCTGCCTTCCGTTGTAGGCGGCATCCTAGACAGAGGTAAGCACAGGCCTGCCAGCCCTGGCCTGCGGTCATCAGAGCCCCTTTTCATTCTTCACTTGCCTTTTCCTTCTGTAGAGAGGGAGGCTACAGTAGCTCCACCTCACAGGGCTGTTGTGAGAACTGGAATGAGATGAGATACCCGAAGGCAGAATACCTCCCACTCATAATAGTGTATTAATAACCTTTATAACAGTGGACCTTTACTAACACCTCAGTATCTCCACACGGCCCAGCTCAACATCTGGTATATGACAGCAGGTGCAAACAAACTTCAAAGGAAGGAGTGTGACCGGCCACCTTTGCCCCGAATATAACACACTGTTTCACTCACTTTGACCAAAGAGAAAGCCCTTTGCCTTCAGTTCTGTTTGCATGAAAACGCAGAGTTCCTCACTACCAGATGTACAACATTTTCTTCTCAATGGTTTATTTTAGATGTTGAAAACCTAAACATAAAAATCAAAGGAATTTTAACAATATTGTATCGCCTGAAAAAATTAAATAATAAACCTGCCTTTTGACTCTTTTTAGTGTTCTAAGAACAAAGAAAATGTTTTTTGGATCAAATTGATATAAAATATATCAAATCCTGAGTTAGGTTTTATATATACAATGTTGTAATTTTTTTATAAAAGGACAAATTCATGTACTGTTTTTATAGTTAAAAGTACTTTAACATGAATATATGGGCTGGGGATATAGTTCAGTGGTAGAGCTCTTGCCTAACACAAAGGGGATCCTGAGTTCAATTTCTAGCACCACACACACAAATAATAAAGTAAATTTAAAATAATTGTGCATGATATTGTGTATATAAGACATGTCTGAATGAATGGTAGCATTTGTTTTCCCTCTTGACTAATAAGCAGTCTTGTGTTCTTATTTTTTCTAAGGCATATAGAGTTTACTGGAAAGTTTGTTCATCAGGTCCTTCTAAATGATCTTCTTGATTTACGACAGTGTACCAGATGCTGGTTTTGCTTGTTAATGCTGCCTTTTTGCCTGCTCTTCGTTAAGCTGAGGGCCCTGTGGTGACGGCGCAGTACACCTGCCATGGCTGTGTGCATCCCATATCAACCAAGAGCCCTGACCTGGAGCCTGTCTTGACTCATGCCATTCAATATTTTAACAACAACACTGATCATTCCCACCTCTTTGCTCTTGGAGAAGTGAAAAGAGCCCAAAGACAGGTTTGTTTTTTAATTTTTTCATGTCACATAATATGGTTAAAAATCTCTAGAATCTTTACGTTTAGCATTTCATCACCAAAAATAAACCATAGGTGGATGGAATATGTTTGATTTGGTGATTTTACAGCAATGTTTTTATGTAAACAGCACTCAAGTAACCACTTGACTCCTCTTGGTCAAAGTGAGTGGTAAAGGGGAAAAAGGCTGCTAATAACACTTCCATTCTCTGAAGGAATTTTTTTAAAATAAACAAGCAGTCATTGTTATATATTCCTCCCAGAAATGGTAAAATGGGAAAGTCATTCTGGCCTCTAAATTATAAGAAATCCATATTGCTTTCATGAGTTAAAATTGTCCCCCAAATATTAAATTGTATCTAAAATAAATTGTTATGACTTTCTGTGTATCCCCTAAATTATAACTTCCATATCATCAGGGTAAAAAAATTAAATATCGTGCATGCGTGTGTATGTGTGCGTGTGCATGTTGTGAGCATCTCAAGGTGCTGAATATTTACTCCATAAATGACCTTTGTCAGGTAATAATAATTTATATTTTGAGCACATATTATATGTCATGCAGTGTTTTAAACTCCTCATGATGTTTTTTAAATCTCACTGTGACTAACCTTTAAACTCTTCTTTAAATAATCCAAAACTTGTTGCAGGTGGTGGCTGGATGGAACTATGAAGTTACTTACTCCATTGTGCAAACTAATTGTTCCAAGGAGAAATTTCTGTCCTTAACTCCAGACTGCAAGTCCCTTCTGAATGGGGTGAGTAGGCAAAAGTTTAATTGTAAAGTTCTTAGCACCTTGCTTACACAATTTCTAGGCATAAGAACTATAGAACATTGTGGGAAGACTGTCACTAAAGCATAGATGACATGCAGCAGATCATATTCACAGTCACTTGGGATCCCTGATCTCATGTCCCTGGAAAGCTTGCTTACCTGGTCAAAGAATCTGCACATCGAGCAATAATTATTTGCAGACTGTAACCTGGGGGTAGGAATGGCCTGGAGACACATGATGAAATTGTCAGGTTTGTCCTTCCTCTCTCCTGGGTAGAGCTAGAGAAAACTGCAAGGACACTGAGCTGCAGAATGCTGTGAGGTGCTCAATGTCCTCCATGTGCTCAGTGCCTTCTGGTGCTCTCTAGCTCTCCCCAGGACAGTCCTCCCTTCAGACTTAACTCCTTTCCCTGTTTTAAAACAAAAAGTATGGCTGGAAGGTGATGGTGCACACCTATAGTCCTAGTACTTGGGAGGCTGAGACAGGAGGATTGCAGGTCTGAGGACAACCTCAGCAACCTAGCAAGATCCTGTTTCAAAAACAAAAAATAAAATGGGCTTGGAAGTGGAATGTCCCTGGGTACCATCCCTAGTACACACACACACACACACACACACACACACACACACACACGCACATACACAAAGTTGGGTGTGGTGGTGTATGCTTGTAATCTCAGTACTTGGGAGGCTGAGATAGGAGGATTGCAGATTCATGGCCAGCTTCAGCAACAGGAGGTCCTCTGCAATTTTTGAGACTCTGTTCAAAATAAAAAATAATAGGAAGTGGTGGTGCATGCCTGTAATTTCAGTACTTGGCAGGCTAAGACAGGAGGATCATAGGTTCAAGGCCAGCCTCAGCAATTTATCAAGAACCTGTTTCAAAATAACAAACAAAAAGGGCTCAGGTCAGTTGTGGAGGTGCACACCTGTAATCTCAGTACTTGGGAGTCTGAGACAGGAGGATCCTAGCTTCAGCAAGTAGTGAAACTCTCATCAATCTAGTGAGACCCTGTTTCAAAATAAAAAAAATAAATAGGGCAGGGGGTGTAGCTCAGAGGTAGAATGCGCCTGGGTCCACCCTAGGCCAGGTGTGGTGTCACATGCTTGTAATCCCAGTACTTGGGAGGTTAAAACAGGAGGACTGCAGGTTGAAGGCCAGCCTCAACTGCTTAGTGAGGCCCTCCGCAACTTAGTGAGACCGTGTTTCAAAATAAAAAAATAGGGCTGGGGCTGTAGCTTGGAGGTAGAATGCCCCCAGGTTCCATCCCCAGTACAGCAAAAATAAGAATGGAAGGAAGGAAGGAAGGAAAGAAGGAAGGAAGGAAGGAAGGAAGGAAGGAAGGAAGGAAGGAAGGAAGGAAGAAAGGAAATTGGGCTGGGGGCAGAGCTCGGAGTTAAAATACCCCTGGGTTCAATCCCCAATATAAAAAGAAAAAAAAAGTGATGGAAAATGAATGTTCCAAACCATAGAATATAATCAACCTTGGAATTAGGGGTGCTTTTTCTAATTCTTTATACTTACGGAATTAGGGATGCTTTTTCTAGTTCTTTATACTTTTTGGAATTCCTCAATATTTCTCAAATTTTCTAATTGAGGATGTGCTTATTTTATAATGGAGAAAGAAGTAAAATAGAAAAGAAAGCATTTGCATATAACCTATCTGAACACCTACAACTTAACAACAAAAGGATAAGCCAGTTTAAAAACGGACATAGAGCTGGGTGTGGTGACAAACACCTGTAATCTCAGTACTTGGGAGGCTGAAACAGTAGAATCACAGGTTCAAGGACTGCCTAGCAATTGCACTCCTAGGTATATGCCCCAACGAAATGAAAATGGATACTCAAATAAATACATGTACATGCATTCTCAAAATAGTACTATTTATTTATAATAGCCAAATGGCGAAAACAACACATATGCCCTCCACAGATGAGTGGATAAACAAAATGTGATATATTCATACAATAGAATATTCTTCAGACATGAAAAGGAATGAAATTTTGACACATGCTACAAAACATGACAATCTTGAAATATTATGCTAAGTGAAATAAATCAGACACATATGAAATATCAAGAATAGGCAATTCAAAGAGATAGAAAAAAAACAAAACATAGATTACAGTTTACCAGGGGCTGGGAGAAGGCAGAATGGGAATTTATTGCTTACTGGGTACAGAATTTCTGTTTGGGAAAAGAAAGCTTTTGGAACTAGTTGTTAATGTGAACATTAACATTGTTAATGTGATTAACACCACTGAATGGTACATTTAAACTGGTTTTAAAAGGCTAATTTCATTATATATATTTTTCCATATTTCTATCAAGAAGAAAATATACTCTAGCTACTGAAAATATACTCTAACTTTGTCAGTTTTGGATTGGTCTGGTCTATGAAAGCCTTCTGTGTTTTATGTTTACTTGGTTATTTGAGGTTGTATAGATCTAAATGTTATATAGCATTAATTTTTTTGTATCTGTAAGGCTTCAATTTAGTTATCTCTTTGCAACACAAAGAAATACGAGGATTGGTTGAAGTCATAAAGCCAGTCAGGTTTTTGTTATAACTTCTCTGAGACTCCACTTATATATCTGAAAGTAGGAAAGCGTAATAGCACTGATATCACAGACTTTTTTATAATAATTAAAGGAAGTAAAAGATAAAGGAAATATTTTCTCCACAATTGGCAAAATATAAGACCTTACTATTCAAACTGTATTCCATGGACCAGCAGTCTGCATCCCCAGGGAGGTTGTTAGAAAACCTGAATCTTCAACCTCCAATATACACTGAATCAGAATCTGAATATTAACAGGATTTCTAGATCATTCATGTACACATTAAAGCTTTAAAAGCAGTGGTTTAAGAGGTTTCATAAGTAGTTCATCACCTTAGTAGTCTTTAAAAATAACTATTCCTGGGCACTCCCCCAAACTTACTGAGTTAATTGGTCTGGGTGGTCTCTGGAGTCAGAATGATCTAAAAGCTTCTCAGTGAACCAGATGTGCTCATAGAATTGAGAACTGCTGGGCCCTTTTTAGCATCCTCCTCCCTATCCAAAATTAAAGTATTGCCAAGTGTGATACTTGACATTTTTTTCTTTTCTTTTTAGTGGTACTGGTACTGGGGATTGAACTCAGAGGTCTTCTACCTTAGAGCTACACCCCTAGCCCTATTTTATTTTTTGTTTTGAAGCAGGGTCTTACTAGGGGGCTAAGTCTTGCTGATTGTTGAAGCTGGTCTTGAACCTGCGATCATCCTGTCTCAGCCTCCCAAGTACTGGAATTACAGATGTACACCACCACATCTGACTTCTACATCTTTTTTTTTTTTTTTTTTTTTTTTGCGGTACTGGGGATTGAACTCAGGGGCATTCTACCTCCGAGCTACACCCCCAGCCCTATTTTTTATTCTTTATTTTGAAACCGAGTCTCACTAAGTTGCGGAGTGCCTCACTAGGTAGCTGAGGCTGGCCGCGAACCCGGATCCTCCAGTCTCAGCCTCCCGAATGCTGGGATTA